>OMNV01011256.1:175081-190752 GCA_900303265.1 Brotula barbata | reverse complement strand
CCGAGATAAATCCATAATTTTTCTACAATTTTCAGGATTGCAACAAAGCCTGCATCAAGATATTCATTCCAACCAAATTATCAGTGATTTATCAATGTAAATATGACAGTATTAGTCAATATATCATGATGTATAAAATAAATGCAATTGTGGAGCATAGGTGTGGAGCACTATGACGATTTAAAGTGCAACCTGTTTCCAGTAGGAGACCCTCTTACCCCTGTGAGTTCATTATCACCAAATAAAAATCAACAGCATGTGTCGTACTAATTAGCACAAAAACGGAGAAAACCACCTGGTTCCAAGAGAGCAGACTACCCGTGAGCACCAACCGCTTCAGGCGATGGCCCAGCTCACACAGTTTTGACAATGGAAAAAAAGGCCCCAGCAGCTGATTCCTGTGCAGGAGACGAAGAGGGGAGGGGAGGAAGTCGCCTCGCTGCCTTTAGGCCTGATGCTGGAGGATGCATCTGTAATGTGGGGTCACGCCTGGTCGGCAGCAGGGATTTACAGGCCCTTCAAAAAGCCCCTCACCCCGTTCCCTCTTCCCAGGCCCCTCTGGGAGCTCGGTGGATGGTTTGGGTCTCAGTGTAAATACATTTTTCTCTATCAAAGACACATTTTCCAACCACTGTCAGAGGGAGGAGGGCGCTTTGGAGGCGCTACGCAAGCAGAGTGTGGGGGTGAAGGTGGTTACGCAGAAGTTTTTCCCTCTGCCCCTCTTTCCCCTTTTCTCCCCCTCTCTTCTTCTGCTGCCTGCCGGGTTCAAGCAACATCTGGCACTGTTTATCACCTGGCCTGATAGCCCATGGAGGAGGGAAAGGCCAACAGAGAACGCAGTGCCAACTTGAGGTCCTCTTATAGTGGCTTTAACTCAGTCAGTGCACATTGACTTCACATTAATTGAATAAAATCAGGAATTTTAAGTTTATATGTTACATAATGGCTCACGCTGGAATTTTCGGGTTATGCTGCTGAATAATGGTTTCATGAGTGGGCCCCTGTATAGTTTGTATCCTGCGTAAACGACGGTGCATGTGACGCACGTCTGGGCAGACTACAATTTCATCTGTGCCGTGTGCAGGGTTGTCTTTACAATTTCAGTAGAAAGCTAATAGCTACAGCTCAGGACTCCTGTGAACTTTAAGTTCAAAGTGCTGTTACACTTGAGATACGCCTATGCGTCACACTGCACATTATAGTGTCACGTGGCAGGTTGTGTGCTGCCTTTTATCAACTTGTCATTCACCTAGGCTGGCTTATGTGCAGGCACAGCAGCAGATAATATTTGAGATTATGGCCTTAAACTTGTAATGATCAGAACTTTTGTTGCATTCTGTCTAAAGTGCTAGATTGACTGTTGATGTACAGTATGTATCTCATGCTGTTATCTAGGACAACCAAACACTCAAATTTGACCCCAAATCGCTCATGATTGTACTAATTCATCTGCAACAGTCCAAAAATGCATAGTTTGTGGGAACCTTAAGGTATGCAAAACATTTTTTTGCAGTTATACTAATAAAGATAAGTTACTTCCTACTTTTAATGTTTCTGGGCATTCTTCATGTATGTACCTCAAAGACTGACCATAAAACAAAGAGATGGAAACCAGATGTTTAGTACAATTCTATTTGTTCACAGTAGATGGCAGCAATGTGTGTTCAATGTATCAGCAAAATAAAACAGGAGAAGACCGCTACCTGACTGTGTGTTAAGTATGCACATGGCAAAACGTCCAAATTTTGGTTTTACATAATTTGGATTATAAGGTAGAAAATGCATTAAAAATGTTAATGATTTTGGTGACACAGTGAAACAGTTTCTCTCTGCAGTGTACCTATAACTACCTCACTAATTTCAAAGTGAACAGATAATGGGCCATTCCAGTCGCCTGGCATTAGAAAGCATGAGGCAAAAGACAATGAGGTTCATTGATATGGTGGAGACGGGACTGGGTGCCTCCAACTGATGGTGCACAGAAGCACAGTGAGGACAGTCTGCATTACAAATGGCTAAAACAGAGCCATGGACTGACAGGAGCCAGACAGTAACAGACCTTATCCAAAGAGATGCTATTGAAAGCTTCATTCAGTGATTGGATCAATCTCCAGAACCCTCTACAAACTCATCACCCTGCATATCCTACACATGTTGAAGAAGTTTCACAGACTGGGATACAGCCCGCTTTTCTTCACAATCCATATCATCCACTTTTAGTACTTTTCCTTTTCCTTTTCCTTTCCCCGTTCTTGTTTGTGAAGTAAATCTAAATAAAATAAATCGAATTAATCTATTCCGCTTCCTTCATGTACTTCATTAAAAGACAAGACGATTGGATTATTACCACGTGTAATAACTGCTTCATTCTTGTTGTAATATCTACCATTAATTTGTTGAGTGTGTTAAGTTGTTGCTTTGACATAAATTATCACGCTGCAACTCAATATTTCCTCACGCTGCAGCTCCTCATTCAGTAATTTGCATCTACATTTCTCTCATTCATGGCTCCTGTGTGAGTGTGAGCGTTAAAACATGTTGTTGATGCCATCTATGGGACAGAAGCAGAAGTGCATTTAAGAAATACTCAGAATTTGCATTTGATGGGATCAAGCTGTACAATACGAGCACACAAGATGATCCAAATGAGGCGGATCTGTTCTGAGCTGTGCTGGGAGCCGTGCTTCATGTGTGTTTTTTTAATGCAACTATATATCACCACCAAAATCTCAATGATGGGGAATATGTTATGCCGAGTTGTCCGAACAGGTCTGCTCAGATCCACCTGACTTGATCCGCCTCTACTCTAGAGCTATAAGTCTTAATAGCCTCATCGGGTATGTGGTTTTTCCATTTCGGATTATTTCCTAAAATCCACCTTAGTCCAACACCTGTATGAATCCCATCCCTCCATGGAGGAGATTTCTGCCGTTGTGTCTCAAAGATTTGTACCTGTCTGTATGTGGAGATGATGATCTCTCTCAGGTGGTAGTGCATGGGAGTCATGGTCTCGCTGACTGAGTCCAGGGCCATGTCCACCTCCCTCTTCATCCTGTGGCCATCAGGTAGCAGACGCACCAGCTGCATCACGACCTGGACACCGCAAACAAGACAATTAGTACGATCGTGACATTTTATGACATCATCTCCAGAAGATGGCTACCATTAGTTGGCGGCCATAGTTATTTTGCAGACAGCTTTCTGAAAAATCTGTATCTCTAACATCAATTCTTAAAAACAGCCTGGCTCAACGTGATGATATGATAACCTTTAGGGCATAAACTGGAGATGATAGTTATTTTTCATTTTTCCATTTTCCATTTGAATTATTTTATTATTTCATACTTTTGATAACACCCACAAAGGAACCACTATTTACTCTTCATCCTTGTGCTTTAAAGACTTTTTACATTATGAAGTACCATTCTAATCTTGGTGTTCTTTTTTCAATTCTTTCAATTGAAACCTTAACCCATATGCTAAGAGCACAGCTGGAATGTCTACATAAGCATATGCCATAAAACCACAGCACCCCGTGGCATTTACTTCAAACCCTGGTCTTCCCCTACTGATTAAGTTCACCATCAGACAGGATTGATAAGTCAAAACAGTCATTAACATGACACCCAGCCAGAAACAGAGCAGAGAACAGAACAGGCCTGCAGGCAGAGACCCTCATTCAGTATCTGTGTCAGTGCAGACTGGCTGACATCTGCACACAGACTGTCCTCTCTGTACCCGGGCTATTTGGAAAATGACCCAGTCTGTTTTAGGTTGCATAAAACTCAGCGCTTGAAGGGTTCTCTTAAACGTGCACTGACTTTCCAGTATTAAATGGTTCTATATAAAAAGATAAGACTTTTATCCTGAAGGTTTTGATTCAGATTGTTGAGCCAAGATGCCATGTAAACATTACCAACATGAGTAAAATGACACAGCAGCTAAACGGAGGCCACCGAGCATGAAAACAGATCATTTTAGATAAACTAATAAACACAACCATACCGTGAAAAGGTCACAGTGACTCAGAGCGCCAAATTATTGATGCAGCTCTACATGGCTCTAACCAGACTGTATTTGGTTTTGCAGTGTACACACTGTTATGTTTCCTCCTTTTGGTTCTCACCAACCTTAATATAAATCTATGGGCAAACCAGCCCAGCCCTGATAAGCTGACTGTACCACCATGTCAGGAAATGGCTGATAAATATGTGCAATTCAGTTTTTCAAGTGAAATATTCAGAAAATGTAAAATATTTTCTTCACATGTTTACTGCAACTGGGCACCAATGTTAATTAAAAAACCAAGTGGACATCTTGGGGTGGACAGCATTCTTATTTCTTCTGTTTTGCCGCAGGATACTGTAATAGAAAAGCTTATCCCTGTTTTTCTCAGAGGAATAGCTGTACCAGTGCAGCATTATGTGACGCTTTGAACCTCATAACTATAGCAACGCTCTTTTTTTCAGCAGATAAGGCAAATGGGATGGCAATCTCACACATCCTTCAAAAGATGGATTGAAGGTGAACAGCATTTCCATAGCAACCCCTCTGTGTATCCCAGAAACTCCAGTCGCCATGCTGTTGTGATTGGCATGCAGCATTGTGAGCCTGCAGAGCACTAAGCCGGTGTTTACTGTGCTGAGGACCAAGCCAGCAGGTTCCACCAACGCTTGATTCATTGCACAACATAGCCCAGGAAACACAGGGGCTCAGATTCACAGGCTCCATTCAGAGCAGAAGAAAAGGAATTTGGCTTCTGATGTAATGTGGCCACAGCTTTCAATCACAGGTGGAGAGTTAAAGTTTCTAAAGGATAAAAGAGCTGTTTATTGTTGCAGCGCAAAGTTTTATGGCTGAACAATGTAGTTTGCTTCGAATAGCTAACTGGTGACACATTTTAACCAGTAGTAAAGAAAAACAGTCAGAAATTGGTTCTTGGAGAACGAATGGAAGCTGCGTAATTTGTGTGCTGCTGTCAATAGTCGCAATTGTGCCAACACAAATATGGACAGAAACAGGAAGTCAGAGAAATTGTCCTGTGTTAAAACAAAATCGTTCAGATGAGGACAATTCTGTTTTACTACTTTTATTTTTCTCATCACTGACTTCATGAAAGCTTTAATTACTCAAGGGAAACGTTTGGAGAAGAAACTGGGCCCTAATTGTTGAAAATTGTTCTATGTGGTATCACTGTCATTACTCTGATTTCAATAATAGTTCTTTTCTGCCACACCTTTCTATAAGAAAAATAGTCCTGAATTTCAACTCAATTAAGGATCACCATAGCAACAAGAGCTTAGCAGCAAAGATATCTCCAAAATAGAGCAAGAAATTATTCTGGAACAAATACGCAGCAGGTTACTCGCCTCAAACTCTCCTTTTGTGTACTTGGCGTCGGGAACACTCACTATTTCATCATCACCAAATTCTGGAAAACCCTGAAAACAAAAACCAACCGTTTTTAACTTTTATTGAACAATCAAACACAACATTCTTACTTTAACCGATTCATTTAAAGATCAAATTAAGTTCTACCAGCCTCTTACGTTAAAGTGCCACAGAGTGAGGACTGAGATGACCATGGCGGTGGTGGTCCTGCCTTTGCCATTAGAGCAATTAAAGACAAAGGCTGAGTGTGAATCTTCAGCCAGGGAACTCTTCATGGCCTCCATCAGCTTGTCAAAGTCCTGAGGAAATCAAGATCAATCCCATGTTCAACTCGACGTCAAATTTAAACACACTCGCTAAGAAATATCTTCAACTATTTTCTACTTTTACTTGTTGCTTCACTGTTATGGTTTACATGGATAATATGGTGTTGTGTTTATATATATATATATACTTTGAATAGAATTAGATTTTGGAATTGTAATCTTTCAAATTGTCTGAATAATCCTTTTCAACTGCTGAAATTCCTCTTCAGCGTTGATCTTATTTTGAAAACTTTACTCATTTTGTATCCACATAAAACTAAGAATTATATCAAGGTATTTACATCATAATATATGTCATCTGTGTATGATATAATATATAGACATATATATCCATACATATATGTTTTAACTAACATTAGATTTAGAGCAAAATTTAAATCAACACTGGTAAAACACTACTTTAGACAACAACACTGTGCACAGGTACAAGGAACTATGGGTAATTGAGAATAGGTGCTGTGTGAAATAATTATTAACACTTCTGACCACTAGAGGGAGCGTAATATTCAGTCTTTTTCACCCAGCTAGTTTACAAGAAACTTGCAGATACCAGTGCACACATGCTTGTGTGTTTGTGTGTCTGTCAGTACCTCCTCCCTGAGCGCGCTGCACTCTGGCAGGGGGATGCGTTTGTAGACGAGGCCCTGGTGGGAGCTCTTCTGCTGGTTGAAGATCTCCTGCACGGTCAGGCAGCTCTTAAACATCTTCATCTGTTTCTCCTGCTCCAGCGTCACCTCCAGCCACTTCTGTGCTCGAAGAATCTCCTCCTTCAGCGAAGTCTCCAGTTTCTGCAGGAGTCAGTGGCAAATCATTAGTTAGTCATGAGTGTTTTTATGTATGAGTTAAATAGAGTATTAACCAATTATAGATGCAATGATTGCTATTTGCCCACTGCGAGTGAATAAAATCTCTAAAATCAGCTGACATTCTATTGTGCACAGCATTAAGTTAGTGTTTGTTATAAGCCTCATCTTCATTTGACCTCTATTATCTGTGGGTCCGATGACGGTACAGGAATGTGCTGGTCCAGGGATGAAGGCTCCCTCGGAGTGAAAATCTGTCCGTTCCCTTCCAGCACCACTTCCTCCTGCAGGTTGACCCACAACACATGACTGTGCTTCCTCTTCTCATCCGTCAAATGGGCCAGAACAGCACTGGTAGCCTGCACATGAGGAGTTAAAGTTTAGACTGCAATGACGAGGGGCTCCAGATGTTCCCGAGTTAGATTCCCTCCGTTTCAGATTCATCACGCTCCTGTTAATGTCCTTAAGAATATTTTTGGGAATGCACATTCATTCATATGGTAGTCATAAAATTGTCAGGCTCCAAAGAAAATCTTGAATGTGCCAAGTTTAGAAACAACAAAAACTACCAATATTCCCAATGATCATATCTGTCTCTTTATGGATATTTTTCATACACAGCACAGTCATTGAACTGCTTGACTGTTTTTGTGGTGACACTTAGCATCTCCGGCACATAATTATCAGCTCATTTGCACTTTTTAGGTACATTGGCGACGACAATGAGCGGCTGATGAAACATAACCTTTATTCAAACAAGTATCACAAACTCTATGCTTTCAATCAGATAAACGAATCAATCAACTATTCACTGATGATCCAGATGTAAATTAATTGGTTTTAGGGGTAGAACAGGAGTTTGTGTGTTTCTTTCAGAACATGAATCTAATGGGAGTACCTCTGACGTAGGTTGAGACATCCCATAAACAGGCATCTTAGGCACACGTCTGAAGTTAGCCACCTTCATCTCCTTCATTGTGCTGAGCACGTCTGGAGCTAAATACTCATCTGCCACCTGCAAGTACACACAGACACGCACACACACATTACACACACCGGTTACAGTGTAATTGTAGGCATAGACGGTTACAGGATTGTGTGAGAGGATGATAAGACAGATGTAAAGATGAGCATATTTACCACTGAATTTGTTGCATTCCTCTTTTCTGTACTTTCTTCAAGTGTCTCTTTCAAAGTCTCACATCTCAAATGTATTTCAACAGATATCAACTCAAAAATAATGCTTGACCAGTTTGATATATGGCCTACAGAGGGTGCTAGAGTAACAGTATAGATTTAAATGGCCATAACACAAGGCATGGTCATGAGTCAAACCATTGCACAATTCAATAGCATCAATGTTTCAATGTTTCCTATTATCAAAATGATAAATTCAGAAGCATTTCCTGCCTCGGCTGAATCACGCCGTCTCTGAGTGAGTCTAATTTGAGAATGTATCGGTAGTTCACTTCCTGACAGTGAAATTAATCCTTTAATCCACACTGATACACTTTTGCGTTCAGATTTCAGAGGATCAAAATTCTAGGAGCCACATTCTTAGAGAATAAGGGGAACAAAAACATTTTAAATATGTCTGCAGGTTTGTTTTTGCATTTATAAACAATCTCCTCACCAGGATTCGAGCTCCTCTGCTGATCAGCTCGGGTGAGGCTGACAGCTCTGATAGGTCCATGCAGGCCAGGATCCTGTACAGCCAAGCATGGCAGCACATCCACTGGCTGAAGTTGGACACAAACGCAAGAGGATACTACAAAACACAAAGATGTGCACAAGATTTAGTTACATCTCAGACTGTTTTTGACCTATTTCTGAAGCATATTGACTTGTATCAGTAAAGATTTGCCTGTTCGTGAAGATACGCATTAAACACGATCAGGTAGAAGTAGCGCTCCAAGCTCTGCATCGTTCTGTTGAGAAAGTACTCTTTGGTACTGCTTCCCTGTGGGGGACAAAGAAAAGCTTTAATGTCTCTTTTATTGCATCGCAAGCCACTGAAATCTGGGAACTTTTACAGCCCAAAAAATTCTACCTTCATGATAAACTACGTGCTGCTGTTACTGTTGCATCACAGCCAAAGGAAAATATCACCAACCTGAATCTGATAATCTTCTCCAATTCCCTCCAGCTTCTTCTTGTTCTCATATATTGCTTCTTTGATATTGTGCATTTCTGAACACAAGGCAATAGCTTGGTCAACCTGTTAGATAAAAAAAAAAAACAACTGATCAAATGTACAGTGTTCAAGTGCCATCAGCTTTTACGTTATCTGGAATAACTAATTAAATATACTGCTGCTTTAGGTCTCATTTACACAGTGTGTGTCATATGCAAGTCTGTTTTGACCAGCATGAAACCTACACCAAACGCACTTATACTATAATCAATGGAATCGACTGACTCATCTGGGTGTGTCTCACTCTGGACATACGAGTTTCTCAATCACTTCTGCTTTTGTTTTCCAATCAAGTCTAAATGCCCGCCTGTCTGAATGCACGGTCACCTATATCCATTTCGTGATTGCTTGGCTGGTTGATTGGCTGCTTGCTTGATTGCTTGGTTTTATAATCATCAAACCAGAAAATTATCTACAGAAATTGAGGACATGCTTCTTTTCATTTTCACCTAAAAACCCACAGTAAACAAACTCCTTCAGTCTGTTTCTAAGAGTTTTTGTTAAGCCAAGTATTGTACTTCACCTCTTCCATGACTTGCTGCCCATTAGGAAGCTTGTTTATCAGAGTCTGGATGACCTGGAACAGTGGTTTGGGCTCTGAGACCGCTGCATCCTCCACTCTACAACATAAGTCAAACAAGGTCAAAACTCCTGTCTGCATTGTAATCGACTGAATGATTCTATTCTGTTTTTCCCCAGATGGTCTGATGCCGAGGTTCTTACTCTTGTGATGCGTCCCTTAGGCGATTCATTACCAGTGTACCAAGGATCATGGCCAGATTGGTACGGCCGACGCCCACCTGGCAGCTGAAAAGCAGAGCGGGCAGTGGCCGTGACGCATCGTGACCCAGAGACAAGCTGTGTCTCTCCTGGAAAACAGAGAACACAGAGAAGGAGCTCAGATCTCAGAAACTGAAAACCAATGATTATCACATGCTGCCAATGCTAGCCCTTACTTGGTAAACTGGAAAAAATGTGGCACTATTATCCTTAGACAGCAGATTTTATGTTTGAGTTGAATATGAGGAAACTGGGGTTTAAACTTCATCCCTGAATCAACAGAAATGGGAAGTGGAGTAACATCCATGTTTCCTAGTTATAATTGCATGGGTAGGTATGGACTGGCACGCTCGAAACGTCTCAACAACAAAGCAATGTAAAGAGATCTGTAACATAATGCGTGCAAGACAGTCTTCACAAAAAGAAAGACATGGTGAAAGAGGGATAAAATGTATGACAATCCAAATATAGCAACAAAAAAAAAAAAAAAGAAAAGAAAAAAGAACCACTTTCCAGCCACAGGAACGAGACTGGCTGCTGCTACTCACTCCAAAAATGGGCAAAACAAGAGGAAGAGATGGGGGACATCCTGTGTGAGAGAAGTGCGAGACGGAAACCAGAGAACACGGATCACCCGGAATATTCGGAACTGCCACAGAGCGGACGTGAAGTGATTACAGACTTGAGTTCTCTGACATTTTTTGACACTATTATGGTTTTTGATGATTTATAACACACGCAGGACCGACTGAAAAAGCTGATTCCATTTCCCAGATATCTCACTGACAAAATAGAGATGCTCTACAATATACCAGTTATTATTACCTTAATAGCACTTTAAAAAAAAATCACAATGGACTGGAGAGTGAGATAAGCATTTCACAAGAGAAAAGTTGAATAAGGACAATTTATGTTTACTAAGTTGCATCACGAGTGGCGCGAGTAGTTTCACACTGCAAAAAGAGGAACTGAAAATTGCCTCTTTGTCTTGCCAGTATATTAGTATTATTTTGCATCTTTACCTTATCAGGCACATAAGATGCTTTATTATTGTTTAAATAAGTTGTTGAGTCTGTTTTTCAGTTTAAACTGACTAGAAACAGGCAAGTGGACTGGATGGCAAACACAAGATCCCAAACATCTACTGTGAAAAACGTATGTAAGAATCAGATCAATTTCAGAGAATTCTTCACAATCACAGAAAATACTTGTGATCTTACCCTAAGTATGTTGACAAATGCATCAAAGTCTTCCTCGAGCGGTGCTCCCTCTGTTGGCAGTGGCAGTCTGTAGTACCTGCAAAAAACAACAGATTGTCACCCAGATTTTAACCTACCGCAGCATTTTGTCAATCCGGCCCTTGTGTAGGCCACAGAAGACCGTGTGTAAACATCTGCCCTCAAATAAAAATCTCCCTTCTCTTATGTTTTGTTTACTAATCTCATGGGTCTTGCATGGAAACTTCTTACAACAATCTGCAAAGGATGATGGGAAAGATCAGAATCGTAGCTGGAGACTGTTTACACGTTGGTTTATGTTCTGACTGATTTACTCCCGTTTAAAAAACCACGAGGTAATTTTATTTCAGTTTGGACTTGTAATATTTTGAATGATGAATTTTGGTTTGTTGTAATTGTTAGATTGATATTTTTCACATGCTCATCACCAAAATGAACCGAAAATATTCCAGCACATTCAGAGCCAAAAATAATGAACCGCTTTCAACTTTATTTATGATCTGTAATAAAACACTGTCCTGTGTTTTGATGAGAGATGTGACGCTTCAAGAGAAAGCCTCTGTGTTCCCCACGGGGAATAATATATTCACTCTGCCCGGAAATGTCACACACCATTCATGAAATCTTAAGAGAGCTGACTCGGTAGATCTGATTGCAAACAGGATGCTGCAAACTATTCATGCCCCCTTTCTGCAGAAAAGAGGGCAGAAACCACCAACAACCTGCACCTCTACGTAAACAACAGGGTCTTCATCTCAAAGACCCTGGGTTGATAAAGGAAAAATGTGACCAACCTGTATGACGGCATAGTGAACATGTGCCGCTTGTAGACCTCCTCGGTCACGTGGATGTCCTCTTCGCAAGTGATTGAAATCTTCTGTGGCTCGTCTTTAAAGTACTCAATGTCGTTGTAGACGTAGAATACGTTTTCGTTGAGCTTGGCGAAGTCGTGGAGCTGTGAAGGAGAGAAACACAGACACTTTATTACATTTAGAGATAGCATTACTACTCCAATTTGGGATTTTGTCATAATAACGGCAAATAATGCAAGATAAAATTAGATTTTTAGGTCAGACTATGATAGATGGATAATTTGACAGATAATTTCTGAACCTGACACAAAAGAAAATTAGCACTGACTGTGATGTTTTTGTGAATGCTAATATTATCTCTTTTTGCTACACATCAGTTGCATTCATTTGAGCCTAACGTGCCCAGGGCTCCCTCAGTGTGGAGGGATTGTCTACCTGACCGACTGACTGCTCCCCACTATGGCTTTGAAGTAGTTCAGCACCCACTTCACTGACTCCATTTGGAGCACGGTTGGCTAAGAAATGATCAAAACACCTTTAGTTTTGTGCCATTTCTGGTTCTGGATAATGTTTGAGGAGTTCTTTCCTCCTTCCTCAGGTGTTCCCTATCCACTATCTAATTCATTTTTTAATTGATCCTATTTTATCTGGTTTTGTGGGTGTTCCCAGATATACATGACAGATTCACAAGACCAAAATAGATTTTTTTGTGTATCCAAGAAGCAATGAATGGCGCAAGATCGTAAGTTACTATCACTGTTATCATTTCAGCAGCTCATTGAGATGGGATAAAAAAAACTCTATTAGATGATATGATGATGAGTGTGTGTGCATTTCAGGTCACCTCCTTCCTGATGTTGAGCTCCAGGCTCTCGACCAGCTCCTCCTTTTCCAGGCCATGAAGGTTTTCATGCAGGTTTTCCTTCCTCCTGGGGGTGTACGGTACAAAGTCATCCTCCATGTGCAGGAAAACCACCGGCTCCTCTCTTACACAGAAGAATATAACCTCCTGTTTGCAAAAACAGACAAGAAACAGAAGAACAGACAAAAGAAATAGAATTTTTAAGTGAAATCCTGCTGGTACTTCCAACGGCAACTGGAAAAATAGTGTTGTCATATAGCACATGAGCACATGATTCAGGAATTTGGGGCCAATGTATAATTTTGTCAATTTCAGTTCAATTACGGTTAGCTTGGAGCTGCTGTAAGCAGATAGATTCATTTTCCAGTGGTACACACGACCACAAGTTTCTGTTTGCTTAGCTCTACACTTCACCCACAGCCCAGACAGAGTACTTGACTCCTCAAATATTTACAGGAAACATGACTAGAATGAGGCAAGGCAGAGCTCTTCACAAACAGTGAACCTATGAACTACTGATCTGAGTTTGTTATCAGAAGAGATTATACAAATTTGTAAGGGCGTACTTTCGATTAGTAGGCAACACTTTTGTTGACTTCTGATATCTGTTTCCACATTAAAAAAAATATAGAGTAGAGCCATAACATTCAAAAATACATAATACATTTGCAGCTTCCAGTCTAAGCCTGTTTCACACTGCCTGAAGCGGCACAGAATGTCTCAGTCTTCAGTTCGACAGGTTACAGCAGTCGTGCCGCACGCTCAAAAGAAGAAGAGCGTTAGTATTTTTCCAGTAACATTGCAATCAGTATAGCTCGCTGTTGGTTACAAAATACAGACCAAATCACTGTTAGCAATAGAATGCACAAGTGATCTCTGTGGTGGTGAAAGGACAGTAGATCGAGCAAACAGAAATTTGAGTGATGCTGCTAATGTGAAAGAAAATTGCATTCTAGTGAATTGCATTCAACTGTAAAAGTTTGTGTGTGTATGTGTTTGTGTGTGTGTGTGTGTGTGTGTGTGTGTGTGTGTGTGAATGATTGGGGGAGAAAAGGAGAGACCTCGTTTCCTTGTGCTTGGAGCCTCTGGAGAACCTGTTTGAATCCATTCAGGCTCGGCTGTCCCATCCCATACAGTGGATAGGATCCCTTGACTTGGCGGAAGTTGGGTGCCCCATAGCTGCCTGTGGTGTTCAGAACATCTGCCTTGCTGTACACATCCTGGACCATGAAGTGCTGACCCTGTAAAAAGTCCAGTATACGTCAACGTGGGTGGTGAAGTCATTTAAGATGAGATGAAACGGCTGAGATGAGATGAAAAGGATACAGAGAGCTTTCATTTGTGGAATGGAATGTTTGATCCATGCTGACATTTACATTCAGACGACAAGCCAGGTCATTTATAGAAACTGTCATTTATAGAAACCTTACATCTGAACCTAGACCATCCTGTGTTTATATAGTTTATATCTGAAACTACCCACGTATTTCTTAGACGAAAGTAAACAAAACGCCTCCAAGGACACAAATGATTGAAGATAATTTTACCAGATAAATCTCTTGTTTCCACTTGTTACAACGATCATTCATATGTCAATAAAATAGAAGAATGGAATATTTTATGGCATTTAAGTCAGAATGGCAATGGTATTCCAATTTGTGTGTTTATATGGGAGTTGCATGGGCAGATATCTGATACATGTCAGATGATTTATTTTGTTACAGATTTATCACCTTTATTTTCCTAACTGAATCTGAAAAAATAGATATGAAAAAAATCAGATTTAATGTGTTTTTACTGTTTATGTTCACATGCACAACCTGTGTGCCACATAAAACAAATCTGAATTTGGTGGTGCAATCCAACATGAGGACAAATTGATATTTGATGATTGATTATTGAAATCCAAAAAAAGTGCTCCAGTTTTCCATTTTGTTTGCTTCAGTTGGGCTTTGCGTCGAGTCATTTAATATGGAAACATTTTCTATCATTCTACCACAAAGCATGCACATGTAAAAATCATGGTAAATGCAGAATCCTGCAGAAATCTATCTGGATCAAACCATGCTTCTTTGTGCTACTGCAGAAAATGTATACTGGGGTAAAACCGTAACTGGGTCACTCAAGTGTCTGTAAGCTAACTGTATGTGTACCAGCTGAAGCTTTGGGTTAACCCTGACAAAACACCGCATGTCTGAACAACCTCAGCGAAGGTGACGGAGCAGATCAAAGGCCTGATAGGAGGGTGACAACATTCCTTATTCAATGGCTGCCTCAGATCATAAAACAGCGCATGACAATGTTTCTACGCCACCATGCAATTTGGACATGTGAATGTGAAAAGAGCAGACATGAAGACATGAAGACTCGTGAGATGATTCCACATCTTTGAGCCTGGCACAGTGATTCCTTTCAGATGGGGGTGTGGAGTTCAGCGGTAACATGCATGAAACTTTAGTGAATCAACTCTATGCTCCTTTTCGCAGGCCAATATTTACATATACTGAACTGAAAGGTCATTTAATGTCATTGAATATGAAATTCAAAACAGAACAGAAACGGAAAAAAAACAGTATTGAATCAACGCCTTTCTGACACACATATGTCTGGAGTGTGTTTGTCTAGACTAGGATTAAGGCAAAATGTGAAACACGTGGAAGGATTTAAAAGGAATCAAAAGTACCCCAAGCATGTACAGAATGATTAAACCAATTATCAGACAATGGATTGTGTACACACTTGGGCCAATTTGCAATTTACAATGGTAAAATCTAGATGTGTTACTCGTGCTGATTTTAATTTGTTTACTGTGTTAACACTTGAAAAAGGAAGTAAACCCTCTGACAGTGTCAACAAAAGAGGAACATCATAGATGGGATTTTTTGCAGGGTAGAGCTTGACTGTATTGTGAAAGTAGTTGGTACATACAGCAAACCAAAGTTAACAAATAAAACACACTACTTGGCAACTTCAGTCTAAATTTCATTTCTCTGTCTCAGTTGCAGGCCTATGTGTCCATCTTACCTGTACCAGGTAGTGCTCTGGCATAGCATCTGATATCCGGCCCACTTTGTAGTTGGTTTTAAGAATGTCATCGTGAATCTGAAATTCCTGCCTGCAGTTATACCTGAAAAACAAAACACAAACACGGGAGAGTTACTGTGTGATGGAGGTCAATTCAATTATCAGCTGTTATTTGCCAGCCTTTCTCCTGATTCCTGGATTGACAAATGAGATGATAACAGGAGCAAATATGGCTGGAGGG
>OMNV01011256.1:144033-172362 GCA_900303265.1 Brotula barbata | reverse complement strand
TGTCAGTGGGAAACACCCCTCGTGGAAAACCTAGGGTGCCCTGTCTGTTGCTTGGCATGGAGAAATTCCTCTGGAGTTCAAGCGTTTGGACAGCGTTGTTGTACTTCTGTCTATTTCACGTTGGGGAGTAGATTTGTATAAAAGTCCCCACGGAGGGGACCGGGGGAAACGGTGCTACATCTGGCTGCCAGATGGCTAAATTTCAGCTCCTTTCACAGGGACAGGCTGCACAGAAAGACGACACAATCGGCTCCTGTGCTGCACGGCAAAAAGTGCAGGAGAACACAAACATTTCTTTTGGATCACGTTCGAGGTACTGTTACACTTTACTTATATGAAGTCACGCCACCGAGGGAAAAGTCGGCCCAAAGTCGAATTCAGTCAGATGAAAGAGCAGCAAAATGTACGCAATTCTCGAAAGAAACGTGTGAATTGGAGTGAATACTCAAATATGGATACCCAAATATGGACATAACCAACAGATATCCCAGAGTGAACAAACGAAATAGCCATACAGGGCTGTGTAGCTCCACACACAGCTACACAGCCCTGTGTAGGGCTGTGTAGCCCTGTAAAGGGCTCATGTTTGCTTTTTTTTTTTTTTTTTTCACCAAGATGCAAGATGTAAATGACATTTCAATCTGGAAAGGATCTTTATGGTGAATTATGTCCTCGCTAGATTACATGTTTTTGTCATCAATACAGGTGTCCCGCTCATCTTCTCTGCACGGTGGACAAGCAATCGAAGAATTTGCTGATGGAAGCTGATGTCCTTTATCCAATATGGGGCTGAACTGCACGGCGCCATACCAAGCATTCATTTCTCAAATGTTTTCTAAAGCAATCTGAGCCACTCTTCGCTTCAGCACACAAATAATCCATCAAGCCAAACCGATACTACTTTATAACACTTTAACAACAGAATGACTGCAACACGCACACTCAGTCATCATCATTTATAAAAACCACTCTTCCTGTAATATAATGTGTTTTACCGCTCATAATCCAGCAGTGAAAATGTGAAAATGTAATAATTGTCTAATAACACTTGATCTCATCAGCATCAGTCTGATCACTTCCTTTTTACGTGTCACTGACTGGAACCCATCCTCAGCCCACTCTCACGCAGGAGGAGGCTCTGCAAGGCTCAGATAAAACCAAGATCAAAAACACGACAATAATTCCTGCTCTGGATAATAATTTGGAACTAAGTGGTTCCTCACTTAGTTCCAAACTGTACGTCTGAGCGCACCTCTTGTCCCATGTGTTGTCAATCAAATTTTATCAAGTGAAAATGAAGCTTCCTGACACTTTCTATTTGAAATGTCACCAAAGGACGTGTGTCGTTATTAATAAAACAGCCCATCCTCTTGATCAATGTACAGGAGCATTTGTAATCCTGCACTCTCATACCTCACAGCCTCAGACACAGTTTGATACTTACATCCCTGCTAAATCGTCATCTTGTCTGCCACGCTCCCGGGCTGATTTCAGCATGGGCAAGCCTGGCGTAGCAGGCAGGCAGCTGGGGCGGAGGCCTGAGTAGAAATAGCCCTCAGTCATAAACATCCTCCTGGAGAGCCAATCAAGGCATCTCATCAGAGCGGCTGTTTATTCCACATGGCAACCAGAGTACTACTGCACTACTACTCTGGAGGCCAATAAAACCACTAAGACAAACTCCCATTTAATGTCAATATGGAGCAAAAATCAACAAAAGCAGGAAAACATCCGAAATATAAACAGCCAAATAAGGAACGTTTAAACACGATGATGAGATACTGCAGGCGTGCTCACTGTAACACACAGATGGCACAGCCATGGACACTGGAACCTCCTGCTAGTCTGCCAGCACTGCTCCATTCAGGGCTTCCCCATTTAAATTCAGACGGTGTCCCAACTTTGCTGTAGCAGCGTCTTCAGACAAAAGGGTCTAAATGCAGACAGGAAGGAGTGTGCAGCTGCAGGATGCATCTGTTAGTGGCCCTAGGAAGGATGAAGAGCAGAGAGCTCTTCATTCACAAGAGATGCAACAGTCCAAGGGAGATTGGGATCTCTTTATAAGGATGAGAGATCTTTCCCATTTTCCAGACTGGGAACAAAGCTATAAAGTCTGGCAAAAAATCAGAGTCCATAATCAGAGCAACTTTCTTATCCCGTGACGGCGCTCATCTAAGTAAAGGATTATTGCATCCATACATACATAAATTCACATTAAACATGTTATGATATGAAGCCAATCTTGTACAATAAAGCCAACTTCTTGTTTCTAAAACAGAGTCACTATTTTGTGAATATATTGTTTTGTATAACATTATTTTGAAGCAGATTGTCACTGAGATTTGCCTTCCATTACAGGCAAACTCACCGGGGCCTTGAAACGATTAAAATAAGCTAGAGAGCTGATTTTGCATGCAGGAAATATACAAGTGGACATGAAAACACACCAGAATCTTGATAATTCTTCAAACTGTGTATCTAAAAGAATGTCAGCTAACAACAATTAGATTTTTGCTTGAGCACTGTGTGAGTGATTTAATCCTAGTTTCATATACAAGAAATGACACAATATCCTCCTGTGTCCCTTTCATCACAGGATACTACTCCACCAAACCGTTGAATACAACCAGTCATACCCCCAGGCAGAGGAAATGTACGCACACCTTGGCAGGAAATGCTTAGCTGTACTCGCTGAAACTTCCTCCCTGCAGCTGTACACATGTTTCATCAATGAGGTTAAGGGTTGCATGCAAGTGTGATTCCACAGGACATTGCTAGTTCCCGGGCTAAATATCAGTGCAGCACGGAAATGAAGTCAGTGCTTCCTCTGCAGAAATCTTTTTTTGTGTAACCTCAACGGTTGCAAGAACCGTTTTGTGCGTCCGGGTTGACTGAGGTGTGTTTTTGTAAAAGCCTAAAACATCAAGCGGCCATAAAAAGAAGCCGCGCGATGTTCAAGGACGCAATTTTCAAATCACACCAAACTACCAAAAGAAATTCAGAATAAACAACCGAGTTTGTGACAAGCTTGTACAGCAGCAAATCTACTTTCTACTGGAATGTGAAAAGTACGCTGACCTACTAAAAAGTGTGTGCAAATCTATTTTTAAAACCCCGCCTGTAATTTATTTCATTTCAAGATGGCAATTTTAGCCCCTATGATTTCAAGCCTGAAGTAATGTGGCTTTCCGATTTTGCGTCTCACCGCAATATTCTGTCAGCAGTTTCAGGTCACCTGACAGCATTCTTATTTTTATTTTTTGATATGGACACCATAGACGCATTTTAATCCGGTCTGTTAACATGCTTAGCTCAGAGTAAATGTACCTTAACTTAGACCTTTAATTTTCCAAGTTAGTACTGAATGTCTCACTTTGGATCTCTGGTAAGAAAATAAATAGTAATAGTATTAGTATAGTAATAGTATAAGTATTTGAATGCTGTACCTGGAGCTGCAAAAACAAATAGGTAAACATTTGTATGCTGCGAGAGCTTTGAGAGCACTGAGAGCTCAAATGTCAATCTTAAGCCTGTGGTATCCTGAAATATGATTCCAGACATCTAAACTGCTGTTGAGACACAATGTGCCATATCCTTCAGTATCCTATAAGATACACTGATTTCTGCCTCCACGTGCCTGCAACACATGTCAGTCAACAAATGCCGTTAGTTATCAAAACAATACCTGACTTTCAGCTTTTCAGTCCACCATCCGAAGAGTGCTCGAGTCTTTGCGGAGCACGAGAAAAATCAAACAGCGGGTTAAAAATAAACAGCACCAAAATGACAGCTCTCCCCAGCAGTGGCACCGCTCTCACTCAGACATCCTCCCGGCTTTCTCCTCTGATCCGTCTCCTCTGCTGGCTGATCCCACTACAGCAGGCAGCAGTCTCGCATCATTAACGCGTCTTAAAAAGCGTGGCCCAATCAATGGAAGTGCCCTTCAGTGAGGACACATCGCAGGCATGCAGATAACAAAGCAGGAAGCGAAGGAAAGGATGGGACGAACTATAGAGGGACCGGCTTTGACTGCTTTTAGCTGTATCTTGGGCGTCTAATGACTTTTTTTTTACATGCAGGAGGTGCGAGGGTGCTTGTGCATGCCAGCGTGCATGTGTAAAGAGGATGTGGAGGCGGATCCATTGAGGCTAACTCATCATCTCGTGCACTGTCCAATCACTATCACAGGGTCCTGGCAACAAAATACCTCCCACTCATGCCAGACATGACTGTCTACAGCTAAACCTAATTAAACGTATTACCTACGCCCACAATAATCTGACACCAACACAGAGTTATGTAGCCCTGACAATCAGGAAGAGGGCAACAAACTGAACGCAGGTGACATGATGTAAGCCTAATTCACTGTGATGCTCTAATTACTCCATTCATTAGTAGTTAACACATGCCATGTTAAAGGCAAACAGACTTACAGCTGGGCAAATACACAGGTTTAAGCCTAGGGTTCAGCTGCAGTGGCCATGTTGCAACTGCTGAGGAATTAAGATTAACTAGGACCGGTCCATTTATCAGCAAGCCAATGTTACTGACCGATGTTTGCTGATCACCATATATGATTATGATGATATATGTATACTGTATGTATGTAAAAAGTGTGTGCTTTATTTATTTTATAGTATTTGGTGCTAGTACTGTTTCTGGTAATGTTTGTCCTGTCGGTTATATAAAGAATCTGAAACACCATAAACAAGTCCATCAATGTTCTTACTTTCTGAATTGTAATTTTATCAATTTATTTTATGTAGTGAACTTTCTTTCTCTAAGGTCTGACTAATTTGGCTCTACTCTGGCTGCATTCTTTATATGCAAGAATGCAATCAATCAATCACCTACATTTTGGTGTCTGCATCGAAGGTAACACAATGCATTCACAATTAAAGTGATAATTTCTGAGTAATATCCACTTATATTATACACATAGAGGAAATAAACTGAAAACACAAGTGACAGATTCTCTCACCCAAACTTGAAAAAAAAACATACTTTTCCTCACCTTATGGAAGGCATTAGAATTAAATCTACATTTTTCACTTGTTATAAGTTAATGAGGCTTTTAGGGCTCAATAACAGACAACACTGACTAAGATAAAAGCAGCAAGGAATTCAAAAAAAGACAACAAAACATTGAACCTTACAAAGCATCTGTCACCATAATGTGTATGAAAGGATGTTTTAAGTGTTTTTGCGAGATATCGATGTCAAATCTAGCATTGCCACACCTTTTCCTTCCTTCCTGAATGCTAGGAGGCCAAGACTTTGATCAGGTTTTTGCCACATTGAGATGTGAAAACATGCGGTCCTGTTGGTACACAACCTCAGAGCTTCATCACATGAACGAAGCAATCCATCCGGCTAACATTCACATTATGTGATTAGGGGCAGGCCAAAGGTTTGTTAGCTTCAGTCCAAATCAGGCATTGAATCAAAGAGTTGGTTTCACACAAAAAAAAATCCAAGTGAATAAAAACATATGAACATAAGTCATCGGAGAAGTCACACTCTGCTCGTTGGCTGGAAATTACTGAAATGTTCCCGTTTGGTGAGCTTGTTGCTAACCATCTTACCAGGATCTGTTCCAATGGCTACAACTCATCGCAGGTGTAAACATCCATCCTTCTCCTGTTCTAGATTAATCTATAGATCAATAAATCGCCCAGTGGTTTGTTTGTAACTAGTACGGACCATGTTTACACCACAAACGAAGCGCTTGAATGTCTGTGTGGAACCTGATCACCTGATCTCACGCCAGTCTGGGTGTCTTTGTTTTGGTACACGCCTGTGTGTGATTGTTGTTCTCAGGCTTTGGCCAGGTAAACTTAAGGAAAAACGTTCAACTGACCGAACCGGACCAAATAAGTTGGTTTATGAGATCCAAAGAAAATACCAGGATGTAGTATTTTGTTGAACTGATGTATATCTCCTAAATACCAGTAAATTATTCCAACAAAGGTAAAAATGGGACACATCAATCACTCTGAATACTGGGCATTATTCCATTACCTCTCTTTCTATTTCCTATCTGTCAATGTAAACAGAGCAAAAGTTGAAGGACGAGAATGAAGACTTATTGAGAATGGTCCTCGCTCGTAATGTCCAATTTGAGCGTAAGGCTAACATCAGCTGTCAGTCCAAATCCTCTCTGAGGCCTGGGTGTCTGTCTTACCTTAAAAATCTCCAAACCTTCATGACAGAAACCGGAGATACTGAGAGGAAATTTAACGTTTTACTACTCCGGGTTTGTTCTTAGGGCTCATTTCCAGGCATAACATGAAAGGGATGGACGTAATATTCTCCCTTACATTTCTTCCTGTTATATTTTAACTGTCCAGTCATTAATCTAAAATGTAATGTAGCGGAATTTTATTGTTTCATTATTGACAATATCGTGTCAAAAGCACACGCTGTTCAGTTCTCCCTGTTGGAGTAAAGTGCCTGTTGTCAGGATTGTCTAATTTAGAGACAGAAAAAAGTACAATTTTGTAAATTTTTGGGAATTTATACCATTAAAATTACAGTTTAGACAACCAAAAATTACACCTAAGGTCTTGTAACCGTATATAAAATACACTCTTCCTGTCAGAAAATGATATGATGGCAACTACTGGTAAAGTGAAGAATCCAAAGAGACACATTTGAAGATGAGCAATATTTACTCGTCTGCAGTGATAGAGAAATGACACCTTGTGGTAAAAATTGCCCATTGCACTAAAAAAATGTAAAGAATAAGTTTATAGCGGTTCATTACATGTTTATTGTTGAATATGTCCAAACAGGTGCTCAACAAAAATCAGAACAGCGACCTATGACGGTGTTTTTGTATTATTTCACAAAAGAGACATACTTCTTCAGATGCATTAATAACTAACTGACTATTCTTGATTTTACAGAGGGAAGCCTAAAACCACTGAGCACTCCACCCAAAACCAAGAATCTAAATCGACTGCACCACGAAAACTCTAAGTCACCCTAAGTGACTTTATCAATGGCCATTCTGTACTCACATTACCCATAAATATTTAGTGATAAAGAAAACGCTTTAAATGAAGTGTGGGGGGAGGTGGAGTTTCTGTTGTTACTAACGTAGGCCTCTTATCAAGTTAAATAAAAATAAATAGCCTAATCACTTATGATCCAGTTGTCATTCAGTGTGGAGTTTCATTCTCTCGCTCTTGATTAATTGCAATGTTCATGGTTTGATCTGCACTCTCAGTTGTTAAGAGCCAGTTTCTGTCTCCCAGGATGTGAAGAATGAAGACTTATTAGCCCAGCTGGACGGGATAAACCACACACACAAAAGAGGCCCTGGGAAATGCGTGAAAACACATCGCGTGTGGCATTACAATTCGGTCGGAAATTTTCAGAGGAGAAAAACAGATTCCACAGAAGTTCAACCTGGGTGTCAGCATTTTACAGTGACGGATTACATGTCTAAGTATAAATAAAGGTCAATATAACATATGGAGCTGTAGATTAAGATATCAAACAAAATGTGTGCTTTATGTAAAACATATTCTGAGATGTAATACATGTAGAAAATACATAAACAATACATAAATATGTATTTTTTACCAATGGAGGGCGTAAAAATACTCATCTTTTTAAGTAAACCGTGGGCTTCGTGTACGATTACTCAAAATGACATTAGCATTTCTTAATGTACGAGAGATCGAGGTTCATTTACATGAGCAGCCATTCAGGTCTTTCACAACATCATTTCAATGGATGGTTGGGGGCAGGGCTTTTCAAAATGGCCCCAAAACAGGGCCCCCAAAATGCTGGGGCCGGCCCTGTCATTCATTCACAGCAAACACAGCATGGACGGGGAATTTTAGAAGGAATTAAAAGATGAACAAGATTTTCTTAACCCTGTTAGATTTTATTGAACACACGCAGACCACAGTGCAGGCATGGAGAGTGGGGGTGCCAAGCACATGTATACCCCAACACACACACACACACACGCGCGCACACCACGAAAACGCTACTCATTGTTCTTGTTAATACCCTTTTCTGCACATAACTCAATAAAGTGTCGAGTTAAACCTGCACAGAAACATTTAGTTTGTGATTTCCCAGAATGACGCACACCTTTAACTCTGACTCGTGCAACAAGCGCGTATAACTTCACAACTACTCACCATTTCAGCTCACGATGGGTGAAAAAGCGAGTGTCCCCGGGAAAACATGCTATAAATGTTGCCGTTATCCCGTGTGGCGTGTGTGGATGAACGGCACCGCTTTATGTTTATACTAATGGAACACATCCATTGAATTTTTTTCGTCCTTCCTTGGAAATTTTACGAGGAAAAGATTTGGCTGCGTGAATAAAAGCCGAACAGCGCATGCGCACTTCACCCCACTCGACGCACCAGTGCTACGCACATGACTGTGTAACCAAAACATAATTAACAGATAACAATCACGTAAAAACAGAAGATGTAATTTATAAATAGTATATACGTATCTGATTCTACGTTATATGTTGGTTCAGTATACATGTTATTAATTTGACAGATGTTTCAAAATCATACTTTTGTGGTTTTGAACAAACTGGGCAAAACATGATTTTATAAAAATATAAATATGAAGGAATCTGAAAGTTGCATTGGACTTCAAGAGGTTAAAGGTCATAGATGATCATAGAGACAAATATTAATCACAGTGACCTTTTCTTGGCTCAAATTAGTATTAGATTATTACAAATTAGATTATTCATATGTTCTAACCTTGTAATCTATTTTATTCTCGTTTATCTTCATACCGTGTATTTCTGTGAATTGTCTCGCAGCATACAAATCCTTATATGATACGTGGGTACATAAGAGGAGATACAAAATGCATGAAAATATTGAAACAGAAATAAATAAAGGGCAAATGGTATTTGATGAAGATGATTAAAGTCAATATGGAATCGCTTTTCACAATGTGTGTGTTATAACAAGAATATGTTGCATACCCACGTAAAAGTGGATAACTTACCAGTAAAAAGTGTTTGAGCTTGGAAAGCCTTTGTTGATCCAGAAATCTCAATAATTGATCAAGTATGGACAAAATTCACCTGACCGTATTTGAACATGATTTCTCAATTGTCAAATTTACATTTCTGAAAAGTTTGAGGCAAAGAAATTAAATTGTCAGATGAAAAATACAAATCTCTAAATCTAGCGATATTTTAGAATATTTCTTATATGTTTCACGTCAATGCTAAATTCTCTGATCTAGTTTCCTTTGTAATGCCTTTATAAACCTGAATTTTATGAATCTTGTAGTCCTAAAGTAATACAGCTGCTGAATACAATGAAAAGGCAGATATTTTCCCCTCAAAATGCCTGTAAGAGTTTGGTTACTTTCCACTACTGCTGATGCTGCATCCTTAAAGGTGGTACGAGACAAACAATTAGTCCAAGGAAGCATCAGAAATCCAAAGAGCATCTCACAAACAAAACTTTGTGAGTCCCATTATTTGCTAGTTTATATGAATTCGGGTAAAAAGAAAGATTAGACCTATATATTGACCCTTTTCCCTTAAAAACTAAAATACATAGTTTGGTCAAGTCTATTTTTTTTACCTTACAACAACAACACTATATATTATAAACACACATTACATACTATATTGTGATTCTCGTGTAACATTCTGTTAGTTCTAATCTACAACATAGCCACAGCTGCCACACTCATCCTCTGAAGTAAATTCTGAAACAAAAAATATTTCAAAATTGCAGTTAAGTACATGAAATGAGAATGTAACGAGCTGCTCTCCTCTACACTGCTGCTGTTGAATCCCTACTGTCCACATTTGGCCTTCAATGGCCCACCTTACAGTTCTGGAAAGCCTAACAATTAGTCTAAGGTAAACATCTGAAACAATGAATCCAAGGATGCAGCCGAGGCGCACAGAACTTGGCACAAACAAAAAGTTGCGCTCCTTGTAAACACGCACCAAGGCGCCTCATTAGCACCTGAATGGATGATGAGCTGTCAAGTAACAAGTCTTGAGGACGCATGTCAATTTCCTTTAATGTTCTCAGCTACTTGTTAAACATGTACGGAGGTGGGTGAGGGTATATAAGACACCCCTAATCTGTCCGGAGAGGAATTTGTCATTACGCGTCGGAAACATGCGCTCATTGGGAGCTCTGGCTGTGGCGCTGCACGCATCTCTGCTCGCCCTGCTGGTCCAAGGATATCACAAGGCCGCAGATGGAGTTTACATGCGACCGGTGCACCGTCTGTCCATCATGGATCGATCCACGGGACATCACCTGCCAACCTACATGGTGCACCTCTACAAGAATTTCCGGAGCAACTTCTCCCGGCCGGAGGATGCGATGGAGCAGGCGGCAACCAAGCACGCAGACACGGTCAAGAGCGTGATGGCTAAAAGTAAGTGTTGCATGATTGAAGAAGTGATGTTGGAAATAGGACATTAAGAAAAAGAGGAAAGAAACCCGCAGAATGTGTAATAACCAGGGTGCGTCTTCAGGGCTTTTTTGCGCAAGGTCCTGTCAAAGCTGAGTGCCAGACGACCTCAGAGGGTTCGAATCCACATCTTAGTTTGGGGTGAATAACCACGCAGGGATCAGCGTGTGAAAAGGCTGGTTTTCTGTCCTAATTCTCAAAGCAAACCTCTTTTTTCTTAAATAGGTGATGTTGATTAGATACCTTGCCAGACATCCCCCTATACAAATCTCTTGTTAAGTCAAATCAACAACTTCCCTTCAGTCCTTTTCACACTTGGCTTGATTAGATTAGAGCTCGGGATTTAATGGTGGCACAAGCAACCAACGGGGTCGAAACCTCCCTGCTGCTGAATGTAATTTCACATGACTGCTAGGTGTTGGAGTTCTTACCTATTTGTTTGAATGAGGATATGCAGAAGCCAAGAAGAGCCAGAGATGTGTTAAATGATTGGTCTCGACTCGGCCCAGTGTTTGGTTTGAGTGGATTAATAGCGACCCTTCCGGGCCAAATTCAGCTTCAGAGGAAGTTTGCACCTTTAATCAACACTCAGTAGTTCCATGCACCGGACAATACAGATGTAAAACGGGAAAGGTGCTTTCATCTTCAGGATTATTATAACCACACCTGTTCGTTGAATTACAATAGACATGGACCACGGCCCGATGATCCTGTCACACCGTGAATGGTTTCTTTTCAAGAAAAACCCTAAATGCATCAGTGTTCACCTGAAATCAACGGCGTACTCATGCTAAAAGGTGTCCGTTATCAAAACATGATTAATTACTTAATAATCCTTTGAGTGCATGTTCACCTATTAATCTGTTTTGTTAGATTTATGTAGATATTAAAGCAAAACCACTGTACAGATGTGTGGAACAGTGTGTAGCAGTTGGTACACATGTCACATTTATATTTTTATTGATCTTATTTGAAGGTAAGAGTGCATTGAATATAATACAAAGACAAGGAGACTCATGTACATAAAATAGATGAAAGGATAGAGAAAAAAAAAGAAGTTTTTAAATCTTTCAGGTCTGAATCCATTAACGTGTTGTTGTTCTCTTAAGCGTTCCTTAAACTGAAATTAATCAATTTTAATGCCTGGCCAAGATTCACAAGTTTTCAAAGATGCCAAATATGTCAGTTTGTATTTTGGAGATATGTAAAAATGATGACGACATTTCAAATATGATCACAAAAAGGAGCTTTTGTATTTTATTCAGTCTCAGCCTGATGTACAGCAGCTTCACTAAACAGCCAAAGAAGATACAGAATATACTGTATGTTTTGCTAACATGCTAACTAAAGTGGTAAAAGCCCAGATTGCTTCCCTGGAAGAAACATGTGATGATGATGTGTTGATTTTGATAGCAGTCCTAATCCGGATAGTGAACCTTGGAGTATCACTAAATTCTGATAAGAGTTTTGTTTACGTCATGCTAATCTTTCTCTATCTCTGCCTCTAGGTTTGACATTCAGACAGAAGCGTTGGACCGCGACATTCGATCTCAGCACGTTGCTGGCTGACAAAGAGATTCAGACGGCAGAGTTAAGGATCAGGCCTCCTCGGACACCCGCCGCTTCCAACATCACCGTGGAGCTCTATCACCAGCCCGGACATTCATGCCACACACACAAGATCTGCCCAAAACAGCAGCTGGTTGGGCTGCTCACTGAGTCCTCAGTGGTCACGTCATCGCAAAACTGGAAGGTGTTCAACATGACCATCCCTCTGTTGAGCTGGCTCAAAGAGAAAGAGACAGCAAGGGATCGACACAAGCGAGTGACAAGGAAATGGAAAACGGAAAGGATGAAGACAGACCCGTCGCTTCCTGATCATCACGTCCGTCCCAGTGGGAGAAGAGAGAAGGATATGAGTGACCGAGCCTTGCTGGTTGTCTTCTCACACACCGGGTCTGACCAAAACTCAAAGGCCAAGGCCAGCTTGCTCCATACAGCTGAACAATCCAAGTTCCTGTCCCCTGCTGAAGTTAAAATGAGCCACTGGCCTAAGAGACGCCGGAGCAAACGTGGCCACAGAGAGCAAACAGGCAGGAGCACACAGGTGTCAAAAAAAGCAAGCGACAAATCTTTATGTCGGAGAGTTGACCTGCATGTAGACTTTAACCAAATAGGCTGGGGGTCCTGGATTATTTACCCGAAAAGATATAACGCTTACCGGTGTGAAGGTTCTTGTCCTGGTCCTCTTGGTGAAGATCTTAATCCAACAAACCACGCATACATGCAGGTAAGACGAAGGCATCCAGGAAATAAATACTGTTTTACTTTGTGCATCTTTATCATCTCAGAATTCCAATGAATGACGTTGCTTTATCATGTAGTGGTATTTTACACCCATTTCTTCCTTTGGTTCCATCAGTTGCCTTAACAGTAATCCTACATGTTCTATTTTTAATTATTTTATTATGAAGGAGAAAAGAAACACATTGATACTGAATTTGATCACTCATTTCTATGGTTCACCTGAAAGAATTTGGATATTTTTCTATATTTACCATACACAGTGTTTGCTTTTCAGTGGTACTTGTCGATTTAAAGTTGATCAATAAATACTAAGCTTTACACATGAAGATAAGCAAGGATTGTAGGGATTTATAGAAATAAGGTTTACCGAGCCACTAACAAGTTCAAGAGGTATCTGAAACTGTGAGCTGGAGTTTGTACAACTGATGAGAAACTGGCTGGACCAGCTGGGATCCATCCATGATAATGGCTTAAAACTTGAAAAAGCTTGAACAGGAACCAATTTCGGCTCAGATGATGTCATTGTTGACTGTGGAGGATTTCTACAGACAACCGAAAAAAAGGACATCTAAAACATATTTGAGATAGAGTTCCCCTTACATCATCGGAGGGAATGTGATGTTGTTGAGAACGCAAGACTTTTAGGTTCAATCTCAGACCTTGGCACATCCATAGAGATTCAAATATGACACGAATGTGGTGTCATACTTGGATTGGGGGAATTGAAAAAAACTGTTTCAGGAAATAAATGCTTTTCCTATATTACTGAGATATCGATGTCGCTGATCTTACATCAAACTAAATCCTTTGTTTTGTTTCTTCCTCCCCCCAGAGTTTGCTGAAACATTACCATCCTGACAGAGTGGCAACGCCCTGCTGCGCACCGACCAAAATGAGCCCACTGAGCATGCTGTATTACGAGAATGGGGAAATGCTGCTTCGACATCACGAAGACATGATTGTGGATGAGTGTGGCTGCCAGTGATGGACAACAACAGTGGCCTCCGAGCGTGGACCCCGACATATAAAAACGCTGTACCTATATCAGCAAAGAGAAGAAGACACTTGATGGGAAAAAAAAGCTCTTTGATATTTATCGCTGTGCACTCTACGATCGAAGCTGATCGGATGTGCAGAGATAAAATTAGAATTTGTGATGTGAGCTCTGGTTTGAATAGAGATTTATTGTTTGTTTTAAGACACGCTGAAATGCAAACTCATCAGCCAGCATCCAGTTTTAATTAATTTATCAGTTTGGTGTGTGTAAAATAGTAAACCTGAAACGGCAACGTTGCCTGTTATTGCAGCACTGTTTTTACATGCATTTGTGTATCTGTGAATGAATGTATATTTATTGTAAATAATAAAAATGAGTATTTATGTACATTTTGTATATGATTTTTTTCACTTTAATCTTTTTATGGACTGAAGACAGAATATATTTGTCAGTCTATAATTCCTAAGTTGACCTGTTGACCTGTACCATGGAAACATGTACTTGACCCACATGGTATCCACACAATCCATATTTCTCCAATACACACATCGCTGCCGTGTTTTGCTGTTACTGCTACTGTGTTTACTACAAAAGAACCAACACACTCACAAAAAGGTGGAGTGTTCTAGTTTCAGAGTGACGCCTCTTTTGTCCTCTAATGGTCACTCACACAGAGCGCTGTAGATGACTGGAATATCTAGCAAATACTATAAAGTGATATTTAGGCTTACATGTACACAGCCTTCATTGTATTCAAATCCTCTGGGAATACACTGACTAAAAAGGAATGTACCAGGGCCATGACCGTGGCAGAGGTGAGAGGAACAGGAGTGGAAGGTAAGACAACACTTGGCTCTCTTTTTTTATACCTTTTTGAAGTAGGCCTACTAGTGCTGTTGCATTTTACATTATTATTTCACGTATCACTTAAAACACCTTCTCTAAGCTCCATCCATCTAATGATCTAATATTTATAGAATTTATAGTTTGTCAAAAACTTTTTGTTCTTTTTGACTTTGTAAGTTACCTTTACCATCCTTTATATGTCCTCTTGTGTTTTCAGCCACATGTTTACCTTGGGAGGTTCTGGGGAGTTTTTTCCACTCTCTTGTCATTTGTTTGAGTGCTGTAATTCTCAGAACCCAAGTGAGATATAAATCTTACTTTTGTAGACTTTTGGGGCGTGTTCCTAACAGTAAAGTGCGTTTATCGAGAAACCCCGCTTTCCCAAACATCTGTTCTTTTACATGTAAAATATTTGACCAGTGGGTTTGTATTTTTCACATGTAAAAATATGTATATATTCAGGTTTTGAAATAGAAATAAAAACATGGCAGAATAGTTACTCTAATAATGTACATTTTTTTCCCATTTGGTAGGAAGTAAAACTTTCTCAGCTCTTGCTTCATCGAGTTCCCCAAAATTCCATGGTTACACTGAAGTAGATGGTCCAAGCCATTGTTCCAATCCCATTTAAAATCAAACTATTTATAAAGAATCCCTCTCCAAATGGCTAGCTTCAGTTTTATCTAAATTTAGTTTATGGCTAGATACAATTCTGTAATCTAATTATGAGAACCTCTTTCATAAATATGCTTTGAGAGACGCGTTGCCAAATGACACTTAATGAATCACATATGTATAAGACTTTTTTTTAAATTTTTTATTAAATGGTCATTTATGTATCTCATTGGCATGCCTTACGATCTCATAATTGTGATGAACCAAGCCATGAAATGTGACAACTATACTTCCTGCGCTTCTGAAGCGCACGATTGATTCTTTCGAACTGATTCTTGAAACCACCCTAAAAACAATCTGCTGTTATCTGTGAACCTAACAAGGTTTACTTTAACCGGAAAACGACTCTTACACAGTGTGTGTCTTGATGAGACGATTCTAAAATTTTACAGCGTGATGTTTTTGCTGTAGCAGTGAATCGGTCTCCGCCAGGCTAAAAATACACACTAACCAAATTTCAACGTGGTTCAGCTGCTGCAGCTGCTAGCTATCACCGGTAGCTACCGGATGTATTGGAACAACGAGTTTCCAGGTTAGTTGGTGACTTTAGCCTTTCTGTTAAACTTTAAAAAATTGTAACAATAGAGTCAAACAGAAAATAATGTGTAATCCTGGAAATAAATATTATTTTCAATAAATATTAACGTATACAATTAAATAAATAAAGTAAAATTATGAGATAATTAAAAAGTGAGTGTTTACGAAAGCTATATTTGTGGAAGAAAAAATAATGTAAGCATTGATACACCCACGATGCAATTCGATATTTTTTCCCTTTTATAGCAAGAGTCTGTCAGGCATTTACAAGGGACAACTAAACTAAACCTTCGTCACCTACAACCACTGAAGGCTTTTATCGACAACGCTAAAAATCACCAGTTAACACTGTCACTAATTAATCCATAACACCAGTTCTCTAATATTAGCTTCAGAGCTGGGTGAGTGGCTTCTCAGCAAGTTTTAATATCTCTAAAATGAAATCGTGACTTATTATAGCACTTTAATACTATATTTGTACGAGAACCGTTGTGCAGGAATATTAATTCTCGTTTAATGTTACACTTTGGATGTATAATAGTATGTAATGCTTTCTTTACGTTTTGAGCCGTAACTGCGGGTAACATTAAAAGTCCTGTGTGACTTCTCTGACATTGCATTTGTTAATGAATTAAAGCATTAATGTTAACTTTCAGGAAAAAAGGGTGTGATTCAAAGTCATGTCCCAATATATTATTAATACGATCAATCAGAACAATGCAATGTAATTCACCTCATTCTAACACAGCTTCACTAAAACTACACAAATCTGAAAGTGTCAATGCAAACGTTGAATCTATACAAACTTTAGGGTTGTTGTGTTGGATTTTGGATGTTGTCTTGGATCTAACAAACTGGTTAACTAAAGACTGCAAACAAGGGAAAACAGTATATACTTGCCAAATAATGTAAACAACGTGAAGATTAATTTTTACTGTTTGCCACGTGATTATTAACAATATGAACAATACATAGTGAGGTCAAAGGTATTCTCTGTTTGTGTTCTGTTGCTTTAGAGGCAGAAGATAAACAGAAGTATTTATGTGGTGGAGCTGTAACATTTAATCTGTCTATATTTTGTTTCAGTGAAAAAAATGGTATTGTAGAAAATATAATTATATAATTCACACAATAGCAGATTCACTTATTTATCATGATAACAAATAGTGGTAAGATTCTAGAGACTCAGGTGACATAGAAGTGCTTGTGGTATCTATGTTACAAGTTAATCAGTTTACAGTAGATTGAAAAAAGCAGCTAATCATCTCATTGGAGAGGTTGTAATAGATATTGTTTCTCATTTAACTAGATGAATTGTTTGTCTATTATGTGTCAATGAACACATCAATTCATTGTTTTACCATTAATCATTAGTCAAAACCGTTTTGCCTCATTTGTCATAGCAGTTCTGTGTTCTAAATCAGTTTAAATGAATTAATCATGTTTTGTTAGACAGGTCAGGACTAATTTCTTATTAATTTTGTTGTGTTCCCTATATGTGGCTCCTGGATGACTTTGTAATTATACGTTAAGTATCCACTTGGCTGTGTCTGGAGTGGTTATCCTTTGTGTGACGCATTTCGAGTAATAATATGTCTAAGTTTAATATTGCATGACCTCCCACAGAAACATTTAGAGAAAATGGCAGAAGCTGTGGCTAATGTGGCTCGAAGGATTAATGCAACAGTGGAGGAAGGAAAAGATACTCTGGGTAAGATTTCCTCCCATCGTCAATTTCAAATTTCACCACCAGATGGCGACACACGCTTTAAAATCGTCAGTTCAAATAATCACTTGTGACGCTCAAAATGTAAAATCTTTGTTACATAAATGAACTCGGTTAATCCCAGTTTTTCCGATTCCTTTCTCTTTAGACCTTTCAAACTGCAAGTTGGTGTCTTTCCCAGATGGTGTGTTCAAGGTCCTGAGGAGTGTGTCAGAGAATATCCTTTTTATCAACCTGGCAGACAATGAGATGAAGGCCATCTCTAGCAAGTTTTTTTCTACCTTCACTCAGCTAAGAGGTAGAGTATAATACATATGTAAAAGAAACACTGTTAATAACACCATCATTAACCAATTTCAATGCTGGGTAAACTGTTTGTGTCACTTGTTATTCACGTCACAGACGTCTTCATGCTGTGATGGAGTACCTAACAAACCTCCATTTACTCTTATCTTGAAATAACTTACAGAGCTGGACTTGCAAGGAAACGTTCTCACCAAACTACCTGATGCTGTGGAAGAAATGCAGCATTTAACCAGCATCAATCTGGCCAATAACAAGTTGTCGACCTTCCCTCTTATCCTTACTGAAGTAGCAACATTAGAGAGGATTAATCTGGAGGGAAACAGCATAACAGGTAATAATACATTTATGCATTTTGTTTAGGTGAAAGAAGGGGTTCTATATTCATGGATTATATGTTCTCTGCTGTTTTTTTCTTTATAGAATTCCCAATGGAGAGGTTGTCTGCTATGCCAGCACTGAAATGGCTTAACATGAAGTCAAATCCTTTGACTGCAGAAACTCAAGCTGCTGTGCAGTCCCTCCACAAATTTGACATTTTGATGACAACAGAGGCCTAACGCGAGGATAAACTTGACATTTTCCCAGCCAAAGACTGCATGCTGTGTGCCTTTTACTCTTTAAGTGAGGTACTTTCTTGTGCTTGACAAACCATAGTACCTTCTGATATCAGGGTGGAAATGGAAATATGTAAGGAATGTCTGAATTATGATTTGATGCAGTTTTGGACATGAAAACAGTCAATCTCGATGCACCTGTTCCGCTTACATCTGTTTTTTTATCACTCCAGACATTTGCAGTAACTTATTTATTTCCTTTTAGAGTGTATTTCAATCTCTTTCTCAATAAAAGTATTTTGCAGTGTTACATAATTGTTTTGCTGCGCCTGCTAGACACAAGATGGTTTACACAAGAGTCACGTGAGTAAGATTAAGTTGCTCAACTTCACTAGTGATTTAGGGTGGTTCAAATTCAGCACAGTATGATACAAATACAGTATATGCCTAGTTAGGGCATTTAAAAAAAGTGTTTGTACCATCAGGATATGTGTAGTACCGTGATTTAACACTGTGGCAATGCTCCTAACCAAACAGAATCAACTTGTTTTTAAAAAAAAAGAATTCAGCAAATATTTATACATTACAGTAGGTAATTGCAGGCAGGGCTCAAAACCTATCATTCAACCACAGAGGTAGTGTTAGCTGTGTACAGGTATTGTTGATGTAAGGTGATGTAAATCTGGATAAAATTTTGATGGGTTGAAAAGACCAGATGGGAAAGCCAAGCATTGGCCTGGGGAAATCATTAGTCAATACATTGGAAATGGATTAGAACATTGATAAATAGATCATGAATAAAATGTAATCAGTGTAGCTTTTAATGCATTTTTTTTTTATTATCCTCAACAGGTGTCAACGTTTGAAAACAGACGAGTATTTTTACCCATAAGGCTCTGAAAATAGAACCACGTTATCGAACAGTTTCGAGGAAGACTGGAGGCAAGAATGGGGGGGAGGGCACAGCACCTAATCCTGTCTGTTAATTGGTTTACAGCTAACGCCAACCGCCTCCATCTGTTTTTGTCGGCTCTGGAGGCATGCATCCTACACGCAGGCAAATGGAAAATAAATCACTTATCATGCAAATAACGTACCGACCTCACATTCATGCTGTGTTCTGCAGCTGCACGCATGCGGAGGAGTGGAAGGATTTGAGAAATTCAGTATGGCTTTGAGGTTTGTTTACTTTTTTCAGAATCATTTTCAGCTTCACTGATCACAGTTCAGTAAACACAAAGCAACACATGGAAATCAGCACGGCTCCGTCATCTGGCCTTCACACTCTTCATTTAGCCCTGTTGTCAAATACAGGCAGCTCTGCGATCTCTGAGCTCCATGTTAGTGTAAGTGTTGCGCATGCTTGTAACCGTCTGTCACTCAGGAGCTTCTTAGTCCTGAATCAGAGCTCAAACCTCAGATGCTGAGCCGCAATCCAGCACCAGACATGAGCTTTACCGTGGAGGAGCGAGGGAGGCCCAACACCGAGGGATACAGGATGTTTTTCAGTAAGCACACCTCCATGAATCGACTAGAAATACTGTCTGAACAGCTGGCCTTAAGCTTTATTTAAAATTTACACTTGGAGCAACTTTTGAATCTTTATTTGTGGTCGTACAATGTACTTGATATTCACACAAATTTCTTTTCACAGAGAACTCTGAGGGCAAATACATCTCTCCATTCCATGACATACCAATCTACGCTAATGAAACAGAGGTGAGCATTAGTGTGACACATGTTGTATAGCTTATATTCCTATAGATGCAGATTATGCATTCTAAAAAGAAAATAATTATGTCCAGTCAAACCTCCTTTATTAGTTTCACCTTTTAACACCCACATACTCATTAAATAAATGTCAAGAATAGACAAAAATAAAGCCAATGCAACTTGTATTTCACATCAATGCCAGAATGTCATTTATTATATTCCCCATGCATTAGCATTCATTTCCACTTTACAGATAGAAATACTGATCCTATACTGGAGATAACACAGATATCTATTTAATGTTGTGTATATTATATATGCAGAAAGAAAGGGCTGCAAATTTAAGTTCATTCTTATAGTCTACTTAGTGACTGACTACTGACACAGTTCGAATGATAACAATGTGCAGTTATAGTTTAATGTCATACCTAAAGGAAACAAACATTTTTTTCTCGTTAGTTACACTTTTAATGACAAGAATAATCACAATATCCTTGTGAAAAAATTTTTTATGTTACATTTCATACAAAACTAATATTCAGAATTAACTAATCTAACTGTTTGTTATATTTTACAGAATATTTTTCATGCTGTTGTGGAGGTTCCAAGGTGGACAAATGCAAAAATTGAGGTATATTTATTTTTATTTTTTGATACATATATATATATATATATATATATGTATCTCTCCTATCCCTTACTTTTGCTATGGACTGATATTTGAAATTAGATGTAGTACATGAAGGTCTAAAAACATGCATAGATGTATTTTACATTTAAAGACATAGAGTCCAAGATATTTTACTATTATTTTGTTATAATAAATTGTTATATTTATTCATTCATTTATCTATTTGTTACAAATGAATTCATATATAAAAATATTGAATATGTCTATTTCTTTATTATGATTGTGTGTTATTGATACATTTGTCAGATTGCCACCAAAGATGCTCTGAATCCACTCATACAAGATGTGAAGAAGGGGAATCTTCGTTACGTTGCTAATGTGTTTCCTCATAAAGGATATATCTGGAATTATGGAGCTATTCCACAGGTAAGTGCTTTACAAACCATATACCAAAAAAAAACCTGGGAACCAGGTCATGAATTTCATTGACCAAATACTTCCGTTTTCTCAGACATGGGAAGATCCCAACCACAAAGACAGTGACACGGGATGCTGCGGAGACAACGATCCTATCGATATATGTGACATAGGAAGTAAGGTACTGGCAAAGGGTTAAATATGGTCAATTTGGAACCGGAAATGAATTCAATCACGTGCAGGTGTTTTTTTTTCTTCTCTGAATTCTGTCTCTGGCTGTCAGGTGTGCTCACGAGGAGAAATAATCAAAGTCAAGGTCTTGGGAACTCTTGCTTTGATTGATGAGGGCGAAACTGATTGGAAGGTCATCGTCATCAATACTGAGGACCCTGAAGCCAGCGACTTTAACAGTAGGAGTAAACCTGCACTGACAAATGCTGAATGTAGCTATTCATATACAGTTTATGCTGTACATTGTCCAGTTCATAAATTCTAAGCCTGGTGTTGAAAGATCTAACGTAAAGATGTTGCAGTTCATTATTTGTCAACACTTCACCTAACACTTCTGGAGGGATTTTATCATCATGTCACACAATAGCGTTTTTTTATAGCTGTCCAAAAATCATAAAAAAAAATATCCTGACGTTGTCCCAGCTCAGACCTTTGTGGGTTTAAGTCTCTTGTTGCTAAATTGGCTAAGTGCGGTGGATGTAAGGCTACAATAATGGCTGGCAGGTCAGAGGGCAGAGACTGCGGAACTTCTGTGAACTTAGTGGTCACGTTCTTCTTCTTCTTCTTCTTCTGCAGATATCGATGATGTTAGACGACTGAAGCCCGGATACCTAGAGGCAACATTTGATTGGTTCAAAAAGTACAAAGTACCAGATGGGAAACCTGAGAACCAGTTTGCATTCAATGGAGAATTCAAAGACAGGGTAGAACTTTTCATTTTATGTCACTGATTGTTTTCCTGATGTGTGAAAATATCAGATTTTTAGAGTGACATTCTTAATACTCTGATCAGAGAAAGAACCGGGTGTTTCTTAATTATGACAGAATTATGTAGCTAATTGTTAAAATGAAATCTCTGGAGCTGTTGAGAAATTAAAATCGTTAACACAAGACAAATGTGGAGAACACAGATATTGATTTATATCTATAACTCATAAACTCATTATATACTAGCTTACAATGGCATGTAGAACAGATGGTACATAACTCACAGCAGCTATTTCTTATGGATCATACAGTGATCTGATGTATTAGATACGAATACAAATGATAGTATTTTATGTTATGTTAATGTAATAAATACATGATGTGCATAATGGTCTTACCCATTTTTGTCGTGGTTGGTAATAAAAAATTGTGCTTACAGGACTTTGCCATCCAAACTGTGAAGAACACCCATGAGTTTTGGAAGTCGCTCATCTCTAGAAAAACAAATGCTGGCGACATAAACTGGTGAGGATTTTATATTCATTATGGGACTTATGTTACATTAACTGTCTATTTTTGACAAACCCCAGAGGAACACTGATCAAAATAGATGCAACCTTGAATGTGACCCAGAAATGCACATAAGCTGGAAAAAGTTTTTGTGGAAAAGAATAGTTTTGTGTGGATACAATATCTCTTGTTAATGTTTAATACTGTATGTGTCAATGTTTAATTTATTGCATTTCATCTCTTTCTTACATCAGCATGAACACCAGTGTGTCTCATAGCCCTTTCTGTTGCTCTAGTGGAGAGGCAGAGGCTGTGGTTAATTCTGTAAGTACTATTTTTGTTTTCCTAAATCAAATTATATATTATTTTACAACCATTCCCTGCCATATGGAGATGAGAAATATAGCTGCTAACTACACAGATCTTTCAGCTGATCATTGATTTGACAGAATGTTCGACGTAGTTTCTTCTTTAGTTCAGTCCTCTCTGGTTCAGTCTAACCGATCGATTTAGTAACACGAAGAACAAAAGCCAGGGTGTAATTGCTTTCAGAAAACCAACATCATCATCAGAAATATATGTATCTAATTTCTAACACTATTGAATGATTTCACTGACTTTCCCAGAATTGTGAATTTGGAGCTGAAGACCCCATTCCAACCTCAGGTTTGTAAATGTGTTGTTTTTATTGCAGCTACATTAGAAGTATAGTTGATTAAATCAAATAGCGATTCCAATAACAATCAATATACTTACTTAACTTAACTTACTTATACTTTCACTGTCTTTTTTTAGTTGAGAAATGGTTCTACTATGAGAAGTAAGAAGTACAGCCCTCGCCTACAGCCATAAACTGAAGATGGGAACTTTCTCTTTCCTTCCTTCCATCATCTTAATTCACCAGATCTGTGTTTCTCTTGAACCTGACAGAGTTTGTGAATATTTCAAAGTGCATTGAACTACTTTTTGGATGTCTGATGTTGTCATTGTTAAAGTGTTTCACTGTGTGATTGTAGCGCGTTGTAAAATTTACAGCATGTGAAAGACCTTAGATGCTGTTCTTAAGCAATGTGATATTGGATATTGTGGTTGGAACTTGTTAAAACACTGTATAATAAAGTACACAAAGGATCAAAGTATTGATTTTATTATGGCTTACTATACATCATCATTAGTCGCACAGTTAATGTTCCAAGTGATATTCTAGCTATCAAAATAAGGAAACATGGCAAAATGTCACAGAATATGAGCAACATCACCTCAGTCAGAGCACATATAGACTGTATGACATACATTCATTTTGATAAAGGGTGCTGTAAATGTATAATTAACTGTCTACACTGCAACACATGGCCAAACTGTAGGCAACTAAACTTTCCACCCATGTTTCTGTTAAACATCTAAACCTAAACCATTTGAATCTGACTGCGCCCTTGGCACAAAGTTAGAAATACTTACATAATTACATATCAGTGTATGCTGTAACATTAGGATGGGTCCTAAAGGGGACAAAACCGTGAAAAGAGCTCAAGACCACCACCAAAAAGTAGACTCTCTCATTGACATACTTTTAGCTAAATTGTGCGATTTATATCGTACCGCCAGGAGGATGGCGTTGTTGCAATGTACTGCTTGTGAAGCGCTGATTACTGAAGAAGAAGAAGACGATCCCTCGATCTCCATTGCTTGTCTCCAAGGATACCAGATAAGCTAGCTGTGTTAGCTGCTAGTGCTGCTAGTCAGTACGGTAAGATGATAATGATTTCAATTCGCTTTGATGTAATATAACACTGAAGTATTATACATAATCGACACCTCTGAATAACGACATTGTGAATTTGATAGAAGTTGTACTAACCCAGATAAGATCAAAAAGTGTTGTGGGTTTGCCTAGCATGAGTGTGCTAACTAGCTAGTCAGCGTTATCCAATGTTAAGTTAGCACACACTAGCTAATGCGGCATGAACAGTTTACGAGTTGGGTATGTCGGATATTTTGGTTAGATTGCGCCATTTCCTTTCAATGCATGAACAAGATAACACAATTTGCGTTGTCAAGGGAATTTTGTTAACATTAGCATAAACTTGATACCTTGGAATCACACTGTCACATATCTATCTATCTATCTATCTATCTATCTATCTGCATGTAATATTCAGTAACTTGTGTTTATTTATTTTTTTTCAGGGAAAGATATCAATATGTCATTTTTATTTGATTGGATCTACCGGGGGTTTAGTAATGTTTTACAGTTTTTAGGTAAGTGATGACAGGTTTACGTGTTACCAATGACATATTGCTTTTATCAGAGACCAAATTTATTCACGGGCTTGTTTTCATCTATATTTGTTTGCAAAATATTATATGCTGAAGAAAGAAGTACATAAATGCAAGATAAAACAGATTGTTTCACAGGGCAGCCTGCAGAGAGACTTTTCACATAGACACTTACACTAAGCTTATTTTGGACTGTTGACATATCCAGTTCATCCCTTGAACTTCCTACTACATTTTGAAGAAACATTTATTTTCATATTTACTTTTATTTCATTTTATCATTTATTTTTTCATTCCACTGTCAATATTGCTGCACTACTATGGTTTACCAGCTGTACATTTAAATCCACAATGCTGGTTTTCACTGAGTTCACTACTGCCATTGCTGCTTTTCCTTCAACTGTGCATGCCTAACAAATTGCAATAAGGTACAAGCACACACAATGCATAGTGCAATGTTTAAAATAGGTCATTTTTTAATAACAATGCAACACAATTTCATGCAATAGGTAATGTTCAGTGCCACAAGGTATTAGCAGCTATATGTTACCAACTGGCTTATTTTATTGTGCCAAAACTGTCCTTATTTGTCACACACACAGGGCTGTGGGTAAATTGTGATTCATATCCCATTCAGGCCTCTACAAGAAGACAGGGAAGCTGGTCTTCCTGGGCCTGGATAATGCTGGTAAAACAACGCTGCTTCACATGCTGAAAGATGACCGACTTGGGCAGCACGTACCCACACTGCACCCAAGTAAGCAGAATTTGTTGGTTAGATAACTTTGGTACTTAAAGTTGTAATACTAGATATATATTATATTATACTACAAACTGTATTGCCAAGAATGAATCTAATACAGACACTGACATGTTTATTTATTTTTCTCAAAGCTTCAGAGGAGCTGACGATTGCTGGCATGACATTTACCACTTTTGATCTTGGAGGGCATGTACAAGGTGAGAGAGATTTGAGGAGATATGAATCTGTGAGACACACCCCCAAAATAGCGTGATATTGTTCATTATCAATATTTAGTCACACACACTACTGTCCAACTATAGTATGAATATTTTTAATGGAGCAGTTTTGTAAAAATAGTTGTTTGATGCTTGTTATTTGTGGAGTGTAGGGCTGTCATTGATTGATTTTGATTATTGATTGGTCTACTTTTGATTGGGTTATTAATTAAGTATTTGATATTTGTATATGTGTATAATCTGAGTTCCATCAGAGATGTGTTTAGTCTTTTTCTTACTGTGAGAGGAACGAGTGGAAATTGAATTTGCTATTCCCAATCCCAATTTATAATAATTCTTCATCAAATCATCATGTTTAGGCCAAAAGTAGAAGTTAATATTATTGTTGCCATTAGTTTCATGAAAATGCATCAACAAACCTGTTTGTCAATGTACTCTCATGTACTGAAGTTGTGATGTTTTTGATTTTAAGATCCTTTTTTTCTGTGTTGACACACTTCCAAGTTATCTTTAACATCTGCCATATTTCAGAATCTACTTCTTTATCTTTGATCGGCAGAATTGTGGGGACATAATGCCAAATATTTGATTACATGCAATTTTCATTGATTTTTAATCAAGTGGTTAATTAGAATTAGGTAATCGTGATGACTCTAACGGAGTGATGATAAATGATCACAATTATCAACAGAATTGGGTTAATCCTTCAGCACTGTCAGCTTAAATCCACATCGAACCTCCATGGATGAGGGAGTAAATGTAAATGACTGCTATAAAAGCTTTTCCTCTTGCTTTGTAGCTCGAAGAGTATGGAAGAACTACCTCCCAGCAGTGAATGGAATCGTGTTTCTTGTGGATAGTGCCGATCACGAAAGACTCGAAGAATCCAAGGCTGAACTTGATGTAAGTCTTATCATTCCAGAATCAACATTTCTGTGAAAAGTTTCTGCCATTGTGCTGACAGTTGTTTGTTAAAGATCATTTCTGATAAATATCTGTGCTGCTCTCCTGTCCGTAGGCTCTACTGTCAGATGACACCATTGTCAATGTGCCCGTGTTGGTATTGGGTAATAAGATTGACCGACCAGAAGCCATTAGTGAATGTGGACTGAGGGGAACTTTTGCTCTTGATGGACAAGTCACTGGAAAGGTAAGAACAGCATGCACCAGGTCTGTGAGGTCATAGGTATACAGTAATAATAGCTACTGTATAGCTCAATCTGATGCACATAAATTCAACAAGACATCCAACTATTTCAAATAAAATATCAAAGTTTTACTGGGTTTAAACACTTACCCACCACAACAATTTGTTCTCAACTTTAACATTGTCACGCATCCTATGGCCGTCCAAACAGGGACAGGGTCTGTAAGATTATGGTAGAATTGGATATTCCAAACTGGGCAGAAAATTAGAATGATGCAAAAATAAGGACAACACATGTGGTTTCTCCCAAATCATGATGATTCTTATTCTCCTTGTTATTGACAGGGTAATGTGTGTCTGAAGGAGCTGAACGCCCGACCACTGGAGGTTTTCATGTGCAGTGTGTTGAAAAAACAAGGTTATGGCGAAGGCTTCCGATGGCTGTCACAATACATAGACTAACAAGCAAGGCACCGTCATCAAAAATGAGAAACCTTCATCAAAATGATAAGTGATGTAAATCTGTCAATTCCTTTATCACTCAGCTCAAATTTCCAAAAGTCCACTGCTGCGGAGTACATCAAGTTTCTGTATTCTCTGAAGTTCAAAGGTTTCTGCGCAAACGTTTAAAGTTGGTTCACGGTGAACCATTATATTTGTTTAATGCACTTACTTGCATAATTGTACGATGACTTAATTATTTAATTTGGTGTAATTTATAGGTTACAACATACTTGATTTCATGCACCCGTACATTATGTAGCAATTTTATATAATGTACCCATGATTGTTGAGTTATTTACTGTGTCATGAATTTGCTACAGATGGAATTTGTTAGCATGAGAAGATTAATTTGGATAATTTCTCAGAGCAAAAATTTAATTGATAGATTGCCTGTCATTTAATCCAATTATATATACATATACACACAGGTACTGATTTACAAAGCAAGAGTCAAAAATCATGCACTCTTTTGGTTGTGACATTGGGATTAATAGAAAGAGAGATTGGCTTTCTAGAAAATCTAGTTTTGAGCCGAAGTAATGACTCACAAAAGGGTGGGTAAATTGAGCACCTCACCCCAGTATGCTATGAATAACGTGCTGCTACTGCTTGTATGATGGATGGTAATAGTAATATACAAGTAACGATTGATAACTTCTTAGCGTTGGATAGAATATGCTGAATGTGGGCTCCATTGAAAAGAACGACCACTGGAGAGTGGCGGTTTCTTCGACAGTGCCGAATGATGTCACGCTTGGCGCACCTGAGTGTGACACCTTTTGACTTGTGAATTGTTAAGATAGTCAGTATTATATACAT
>OMNV01011256.1:113477-144013 GCA_900303265.1 Brotula barbata | reverse complement strand
TGTATATTGAATAAATATGTATCATATATGTGTATGTATGTCTGCATATATATATATATATATATATACTGTATACACACACACACACATATATACAGTGTATATATATATATATATATATATATATATATATATATATTATATATATTTGAATTTGTTCAAAGCCTCAGGCATGTTTACCAGCCAACAAGTACTCAATGGCCGCACACTGGCCAAATTTGTCCATTTTGTACAAACTCCTAGAGCTTTGGGTTTATTTGGAATTATTAAAATTATAATTGCTGACCTCAAATAATGCAGCCGAATATGCATAATTCCTTAGGAATTATATTATCTTGACAAAGTAGTGTAGCCCTTTTTATTTCTGTGGGCATAGGCTCAGGACTTATCAATCAACGTTGTATTACTTGAACCAAAGTGATGTCACACTGAGTTGAATGAAGCTTTTGTGATGCATACTTGTACTGTACCAACCAAAAATGAGTAGAATTTCTTTGTTGTTTTCATAGTTGTTAGTTCTTCTTTGTGTTTGACTTAGTTTTTGCTGCTCAGCATAAACCTCAAAGATAAAATGTTGCGACAAAATCCTTATTGCTTTCCATAGCTGCTGCAGCTTAATTATATAATAAAAACAAAGCAATAAACCACTGGAGCAGAGACGATCGCATCCTGCAGCATTAGGAAGTGGGGAGAGAATATTTTTTTGGACGTTTATTCAAAGCTGATTATTCCTCCACCAGGCTCGTTTTTACTTTTTAAGAATTCTCTTTCTCTGCTTAGCATTTGTTAGTCTTAAATGATTTAAACTTGGATTAAGATCCAGTTTTGCTGCATTTACACCACTGTGTACAAGGTTCTCAATTCTATTTTTTGCTCACACCTGGCACATATAGATGTATATAACACACACAGATGAGACATATAGATCTAAATAGCATGGAGTCTGATATTCTCAAATATTTGTGCTGCATTTACATGGGGAAATTAATCTGATATATGCTGGATTTCTGTCTACCAATTCTACATGGCATGCATATGAATAACGTAGCAGCAATCCTTGCAGTGCAGTGCAGGCCTGAGCTGCAAGTGCTCTAAATGTTCTCCACCTTAAGTCTATATAAGGCATTGTGGATCTTTAAATCTGATTCAGAAATCAATATTGTGCAGAACTATTTCTGTGTTATTTGCAGCTGTTGCAAAAAAGCAAGTTGTGAAGAATCTGTCTCAATAACTAGAATTGGGCATCAATACCCGTTAGTGTAAATGTAGCATAAGAGGCTGCAACATTTTATGTGGCAGATTAGAATGTTTTGAAATGTTATCATTTATTGTTTTATTGGTCAGTGGTTTATTCATTCCTGTAGGGAGGATCATGGATCAGATGGAGTATTTCAAACTTAAGCAGTTTGTTTGGTTTTGGATTTGTTATTGTTAGAATGAAGGTAATGCTTTTATTTATTAGTTTATTACAAAGCTTTGGTATTATGTAAAAATGTTGTCCAGTGTAATTTATAGTTTATATATACACAGTATATAGAATCAGTATTTCAGCTGTCCAGCTCTGCATTCGTGTGTTGCAGGTTTTGCACTGTTTGACTATCTTACGATATGAGAGTGCACTTTATTAACATTTTCATTGATGTTGAAATGTTGGTGCATGTAAACATCATCATATGTTTTCTAAAATTCATATATACTAAATTCATATATTGATGATCAGAATGGAACTTAAGAAATGGGATAAAATGATCACATACCTGTTCCCTGTTTCCTGTACCCCATGTTTCAGGGGATTAATATATTCAGGGATATTTGTATTTGGGATATAAATATTTACAAGGTATAAATGTTTTTAGAAAGGAAATGCAGGAATATGATGTGCATGTTTTCCTGTCACTGAACTCCTGTAAATGATGTACCATGTACAGATGTAAATGTTTGTACAGTGAATGCGCTGAAATTGGCAGCTTAAAGCTCCAGTTATTTTTAACAGACTGTATTCCTATGAGCCACCTGTATAAATATTTAATATTCCTCTGTGTAAAGTAGTTTTAACTTGAATGACAACATACAGTATAAAAGACGAGTCAGTATTGTAATAAAAAGCAATTTTTAACTCTAATTCTAGTGTATTCTTGTTCAGTCATAAATTTAAAGGAGACATTATGGATGTCAAGTGTTGACAGAATTCATAAAATAAAAATTCCAACATACATTTTGTCTATATTGAACTTTAAAACCAATAGACGAGGAAAATTTGCCGTGAATTTCAATCTAGTTTCTATGTAGTTATAAGTGTCTTCAAAAAGACAAAATAAGGAACATCTGCCTAAAGACAATTCTTGCAACAAGGAAAGTTTTAGTGGAAACAAGTGAGAATAATCCAATCTCACTCTCATTGGGCAGATTTGTTTGCATGTTAAGTAGATGAGCATTTGTGGACTAATTTATGGATGAAAATGCTTTCAGATACATTGCCAGTGAGCTTTTGTATAACTCAAACCGTAGCATTCTGCTTTGCTTGTCACGTTAGAACATATCCTCAACATCTGCTGCCTGCGTTTGCTCTGATTGACGAAGTCAAGTGTGAAGAGAGTTTTCTCCGCTGATTGAAGAGGCAGAAATCTCTTTTCCCTCAGTGAAATTGAAGATGTGTTCATCCATTTGACCTCTGATGGCGCAGTCATTCGGTGAAATGGCAGAAAGGCATTTTAGAGGAATTTTTACTATTTGGCATTGTCATTCTGTGTTTGAGCAGGAGGTGTCAGCTGAGTATCAGAAAAAGGCCCCTCCCCCATCTTCTAGGTGACAATTCAAAGTTTAATTTTTTATTAACGCCTTGATAGATGATAGATTTGTCAAATGTAAGACTGGCTCATTCATATTCATTTAGCAAACGGAGCGATGAATGCCGCCGTGCATATCAAGCCTTTCAAGTCCTTGACATCCTCTGCTATCCTTTTCTGGTAATCTGTTGTTAGCAGTTAGACATCAAGGTGAAGAAATTTGCTTGTCTGGAGATTTGCTTTTAGTAACGTTTGAGCCAATCAATGCATCGCTGCATCACCACATTGCTGTTGAGGGTGAAGATGAACAGACCTTGGCCCTGATCCAAAGCAGGGCAGAGAGAGGGAGAGGGAGAGAGAGAGGTTTCAGCTCTGCTCACCTCAGATTTGAATGTAGTGGAAAATAAAGCAAGTGGCTGCTCGTTAGGATTCAGCCCGTTGATGGAAAAGAGAGAATGCAGAATCCAACTTCCTCTAATGTCTGCTCTGATTCTAGATTGTGAAGAAATTGTTACAATAAGGACAGTTATGAGGACATTCTGCTGGGTTTTGCTGTAGTTTGTGTTCCATGAGAAAGTACGCCTCACATTAGATTTCAGTCCAAACTTATGTCTGAGCCGCTGAGATCCATGCAGTGTGAGGGATGCTGGCGCGTTCCTACCTGAAAACAGGGTCAGTTCATTTGCTGAAAAGTCTGTTTTTAGCTCGCAAGCTAAATGGAAAAAATAGGGATTCACAAGGGAAAAGACAAAGCTGTGTAGTGGCCGATTCCGACGCTGCTGATCGTCTTCCAGAGAAAACCATCACACTGACAAACCTGCTTTTATCCCCGCATTCATTCAAATCCCCCGAGTGCGACTCCACCAAGCGTTCAGCTCATTATCTGCTATGATTTCTGCAGAAATGCTCGATAGTTAAGCCCAGGAAAGGTGTGTGACCTGGTAAAATGCAAAAAAGCTCAGTTTGTTTGCGAATCCTATTTATTGAATGTGCTGCATCATTTAGGGGCGATCGATCTAACTTGGAAAGTGTTGCGGCTTATTATTTTGCAACATAATGGAAGATTTTATCCCAAAGCAAACAAAAAATTAAATCCTAGCAAAATAAATCTCCCACTGCTGAAACTGAGGCCATGCGGGTTAGGACAGCGTGAGGTTAGGAGAGAAAAATTGTCTCCATTAGTTCAATGTTTTTTAAATATGTGCATGGAAATAGTGGAATCAATGAGGCTTAATTTCTCTACACTACTAATTGTTGTTTGCCAATTGTCGTCTATATAATGTTCCATTTAAATATAGGACAACGATCATTGATCATTGAGCTGAACTAATGTTTGCATAAATTTCGCTTTGTGATTATGGGGTGTGCGCAGAATAAGCAAATAAGGCTGTGATATAATAATCAAAGATGGAAAAAGCAATAGGATGTGCACTTACGTATAATCTCGCAAACTCAGTATGTAGTAAAAAATACAACATGACACCCAGCTTGTCTCTTTGCCTTTATTAGTAAAGTGCTCAGCCTAAGTACATTCTTATTTTACTAACATGCAATACTAAAAACCAAATGTGGCCTACCGATAGCATGAATGAAGACATGGCAACAATTTTCTCATAGAAAAACGGACTGTGAATTCAAGTATACACACCAAACTTCAAGTAATCCACATTCTTTTTTTTTCTTTTTTTCTTTTTAATCAACACAAAATACAGTTTGAAGTAGCAAACTCAAAATAAAACGCATCTGTGGCATGGCACATTCTTGGATGTGATTTCAGAGTTAGCTTATGGTAAGAGAGCGACTAGTGGTTTCTAAGTGCAGTTTGGCCATTGAAGTACATTCTACATTTAATAAAATAATCCGTTAGGAGATGTACTGTATTTTTGTCTATTGATTCACTAAATTAATAAGATTTAAAAACGGTTACGAGCTGTGTACATGGATACACCTTTGTCATACTTAAAACCTTTGTAACCTGGACGCACATCAATCCTCTGGATTTATATACAGAATCATTTATGAAATATATAATCACGCTGCACTGAACAGGGCCCTATTTCCCAATAGTAATTGTACTACTTAGCATGCTTAGACAAAAATTTGAAAGCGTTTCCCAGATGTTACCCTGAATGATGTCTGCTTGGGCAGTAACTGGGAGGGGGAAGAGGATAAATGTGGGAACTTTACATTATGAAGATGCTCCTGGAGGGTAAATCAACATATTTGGTGCAGGTTTCTTGAGTACAATGTCTTGTTCCAGCGTGTGACTTTGTTTTGTTATCGTTACGTTCTTGTGCCTGTTTGATCATTTAAACTCGATTGCTCATTTAGCATCAAACACTTTTCATAGCATCAGTTGTCATTTTAAAGGCAAAACAATGGAATAGAAAGACCAAAAGCGACGTAGACTTCGAATCAAACGTGGATGGCCTGATGAGTTTGACAGCTACTTGGCCTTCTTAAACGGCGCGTTAACCCTCGTTACGCGTCATTGCGAGTGTTTGTCGTATAGCTGAACACCGAAATACCAAAATCTGCCAGCTGATTCACGGAGAAGTGAATGTGTGCCGTTTTCCCCATTTACAAACGTGGAGATTACAAAAAGACAGAAGTCCTTCCCCTACTCCTCTCTTACAGTTAGTGTGAGCTGCTGTCCATTTTTCTATGATACACACACACCAGCTCTCTAGCTCTACGGCAGCAGGCCTGTCCTTGTATTTGCGCATCGTGAAAAGATGGATGTCTATGTCTTATGAAGCATATGGTGGTCTGTAGCTTTAACGCGTGGGTAATCCACAATCATTTTTAAAATACGCTGATGTTCAGAAACACGCCTGTGTGTAACGAGATTAGATTTTTGCGATCAGTTTACCTTTAAGCTCCTTTTGGGAAATGGGGCCCAGGTTTGAATGCAGATCCTTCCGGTGGGACAGTGGCTCTAATACTTACGCAGTTGGTCACAATGGGGAAAAAAAAGAAGTCAGGATTATCAGATGGAGGGTGGACGGACTTTCTGATGGACTATAGCTACGTACGGCAGCTCAAAAACAGGGAAGAGAATGAAGCAATACATATACGTATCTAAGACAAAAATTGGTCATTTTATCACTGGACCAGCCCAGTAGCGCAAATCCCAAAAGGATGACTCACAAATCCACGCCGATCCAGCTCGGTGATCTTTTGGCTGTAGGAGAGATCTTTAGCCCAGCAGCCCTGATCAGGCTCTCCGTGTGGGGTCAGCCACAGTCCTACCAGATGTAACCCCCATCATCTGCCTCGCCCTCCTCCTCCTCTTCCTCTTCCGCCTCTTCCCCGTTGTCTTCCGCCTCCTTCTCTTCTTCATCCTCCCATCCCACTCCGCTCCCGAAATCTCCAGAATATCCGGCCACTTCATCTGGAAAAGGATCAAGACGTGAGGAATCGCTCGCTGGTGAGCTCTGGATTTAATCTGATTATTTTGATGCGTTTTTTTTTTGTCCAGCAGGGTTTTGGTCTAACTTCACTGAATTCACATGTAGATAATCCAGGAGTGATTCGAGGAAGAAAATGTTCCAAGAAGGATTAATTTGTATTTGTGTAAATTTTCAAATTGATTTTTAATTATTACCAATTATTAGCTATTATTACCTATTACAACCATGGTGTAAATGTGTAACAACTGTGTAGTACATTTGAACCAGCAGCACAGAAATAACCATTCAAAATGACATTAAAATCCATTAAATGTCTAATTTGACTTTTTGTGATCTTGTAATGTTTGTGGCCTTGTGGCTGTTTCAAGATTTGCAAAATCTGGATCAGAAGCGTACCTAAAAATTCTGTTAAAAGCTGCAATTTGGGAGTAAATCCAACCTGAAATGACACAGGTGTCCCTATGTTCACCAATAAATAACGATTTCCCCCCCTTTTCCTTTAATTTCATTGGATCTGCTCAATCAGTTTGATGGCCCCACCAACGTAACCTCCTAATATTTAACAATAAAACCCATAACCTGTAAAATGAACGAAGATGAAGCTATTAATCCGCTCAACGTGAGAAATGTCTGGCTCTTAAACACAACTTCCCCCCCCCCTTCCCCTATTGTTCTCTTACCGCAGTCGGGGTTTCCATGGATTCTGGAACCCATCAGCTCTCCACCGTGCTGGTCCACACACCAGCACTCCCCCCGGCTCTGCTCACACTGCACTTTCCTGTAGTAGCCGTCCTCATCGCAGCTGGGAACATACATCCCTGCAAAGGAGGGCACGCCAACATCATTGTGTTATTAAAAATTGACACGCTAAAGGAGAGGGCCCGTACGCCTTGGTGAACCTGTGAGAGGTCTATCAGTCAGGACAAAGAGTCACAGCCGAGCATGTGCTTCTGCATGTGGACTTGTGTTGTGAAAATGGCGTGTAAAAATGGTACTTAAAGCTTTAGTGACAGCTCCACTGCTCTTCTCTCCCCCAGGAAAAGTTGTCAAATGAGACTCCAGTGTTCATTGGAAAGAGAAACTGTCTGACAATGAAAACTGGTGTTCTAAGACAAGCAGGGTTTGAGGGAAGTTGCTGAGCAAATGTACTGAAATGTCGCACTTTAAAAGATCCTGGGTAAGTCTGTCTTCTAATCTAACGGTTGGTTTAGAAGCTGAGCTGTTTAAGTATTTTAAAGAACTTTGACCGTTCCTGAAAACTAATTCTTGCATTTTGCTGCTACATACGTGCTCAATTGTGCTTCAGCAGACTTCCATTAATCCATTCATCCATTCATCCATTTTCTAAAACGCTTAAATCCTGGTCAGGGTCGCGGTGGCACCAGACTTTAAAAACATGTAATCGTGAATGTGGTATTAAAAGATTTGAATTCGACCTCCAACGTATCACAGATAATCAACCGTGCAGCAGACTGACTCGTCTGGTTCGGTATCGTGGGTTTCTCACAGGCTCGAGGAGCCAAACAGGTGTTAGCCGCACTCTTTCCCAAAGCCAGCGCTGCCCCATAATCCCTCAGGCTGATTAGGGCCTAATCTGAGCCGTGAGCTTGTGATCTCTTTAATGAGCCTCTCCGGGGCTCTCGCTTGTTACCCCAGGTACATCGCTACAAAGACCACCGAGAAAGACCAAAGACCACCAAAGAAACCTGGAGCGAGCGAGGGGTCACATGGTCATGGAGAGAACGGTGCTGAAAGAAGCATCAAATCCTTCACTTAAATGAAAATATTAATACCCAAAAACATATTTGCAGTGAAATTTGCTGCATTTCAAAAGCCAAAGTGCTTGGAAATTGCATAAAATTGAGATATCCACTATTGTGAAAACGCCACTTTTCACCCAACGACTGCTGGGATACACTCCAGCTCTACCGCGACCCAGACACGAATAAACGATATAGATAATGGATGGATGATTGATTTATTATTTAACTATTATTCTGTATGGACGATTATTAACTGGTAACAAGACAATTAATCAGGAATTGAATATGACGACATGGATTTTAATCTTACATTCATAATGTTTAGTGAATTACTTGAACGAATGGCCACAAGGTGTCAGTATGTGCAGCAAATGTCTTTAAATCTACATAATAATAATAATCATTTATCGCGATTAACTGTGTATTTTTGCTGTTCTCAGAGAAGCGAATTTTTCTGAAGGAACCAACTTTAAAACTCCATTAGCGCTGAATTCGAATCCAGCCTCAAGGATCGTTCCGATGAGTTGCAGCCACAGTTTTATCCTTCAAAGTTTAAAGGAAGCAGAAGAAACATAATTACCAGGCCTCTTCTTGGCCGCTTCCTGGACTTGGATCCTCTCCAGCTCAGCCAAGCACGGAGGCTCTGAGGGAGAAAAAAAGAAGAAGAAAAGTGATGACATGCAATACTCCGCACCACTCCCCAAAACTTTATCTCAATCAATGTTAATAATAATTACACTCTTTGCCCAAATCGATTTGTTTAAGAAGCCTTATCTTTCGTGCCCTCAGGTCCTAATCGATCTTATTGAGCTCAGCTGAGAGATCATATGATTGTAGTTTAAGGATGACAAAGACCGAGCTGGCTCTCCGCGGCAGACACAAATAGAATCAGAGACACGTTAGCGTGGACCCCCACGGAGACAAACCATCTCCCGTGGATTATCTCTATAGGGGAGAAAAGTCCTCTGAGCGTACAACGTTAACAAAACAAAACCTGATGACAAAGAGCGTCATTGTCTTGTCCCATGAAGGGGAAAAGCCCGACATTCAGATGCAGATTTATGATCACGATGTCGTTATAACTTTACAGCCTCACATTATGCCTCCGTAGTTTATAAATATCAGCAGCAGGTTATGAATAATTTAGCAGGGAATCAGAGTAATCAACGGCTCGCCTGGAGACGGGCAGGTTAAAAGCCTGATCAATGAGATGAGCAGTGGGCAAACAAGGTTACGCCATGGAAGGGAATAAGGAAGACACAAGATAGGTACCTCAAATATCCGTTAATATCAGAAAACTGGGCTCTATTATTGATATTCATAATGGTAGAATTAGTAGAATTTGGGTTTTAGTATTATTGTGAATTTATTTCGCGAGATGCTAACACCAAACAAGAGACAAGATAGTAGTATATTTAAAGCTGTAAATGTGTATTACTTGATTTTTTCCAGTTGGGCTTGTTGACATGAATGCAGTTCATCACAACTGGAACACATTCAATTAATTGTGCATCTCAAGGGAAATAAAATCTCAGCACGTTTGTGTCATCTGGTGTTTTTACCATTAAAATGATGTACTGTAAAGTAAAACATAAAAACTAAAAAAACAAAGCAACTGACCCTTTAATTTTGAGACCACTCATTTTGAAGTGATGCCCAAATAAGATGAAATATGATTAAAATAAAGTTAGTTATAAAAAAATCAAAATATTGATCAAATTATATAGCGTGTGTTGAATTTAATGTATGTAATCATCTATCACCCATCACTCATTATGATTCTGACTGGCCAATCACAACATTTACCATTAAAAAAAATCAATAAATAAGGGTTGAAGTAGGGTGGTCGTCAGGGTGACTAGGCTGTCTACTTTGTATCACTACGACAAGACTTCCCAGCATTCACTATTCTACAAACTAGCTACTAACTACTACACAAACCGGCATCATCTTATAAATGACCTCATTTTCACCATTCCTATAGTTACATAGTTTACACACATTCATCCCTCGTTGAACTCTGGGTATAAATCGGATTGTTTAGCGAGGCCAAGCGTGTTGCCCTGTGGCGGCACAAACCTTGTAACATTGTTTGCTGACCTTTGCTTTGCTTCTTTTATTTGGCTTAAATGCTAAATAAAGCCATATTCCATTTCTACAAATCTGCTCGTCAGCTAGTTGGGGGCACTAAACAATTTCGCTCTGCTCAGCACACACACACACACACATACACACACAAACAGATTCAGTCCACCTCCTGTGTAAATGGGCCCAATTTTAACAGCGGTAGCTTGAAATTAGTAATAAATTCATTGAAAATTATTATATTGTTGATGACTTGTGTAAAAATTTATTTGTAGCCGTAATAAGTGGGATAATGGAAATATATCTTGTTGGGATATCATGAACACGGATGTAAAGAAATGGTATTTTTCACAGAACTCCAGACTCACTTTCTCTCCAGAAGCAGAGGCACCACTCGGCCGTAGAAACCTTCCCGTCCTTGTAACTGTCGCAGGAGTTGAAGAAGGGTCGGATGCAGATCTCGTACTTGTCCAGGTTGATAGCGGCGAGCTCGGCGTGGTCCAGGTACAGGTCGCCGTTAGTGTCCAGCTTGGAGAACATCCAGCCGATGGAGTCCCTGCAGCTGGCTACCAAGCTTTTGTCCAGCACTGTCACACACAATTTTACACGGTTGTAGTTCAACAAATGAACTAATCAGAGTAAAATCAGAAAAGGAAGTTCATTTTTTTAGTGCAGCATCTCAAAAAAGACTTACCGGCAACCGCATTTTGAATTCTGTGGAAATTCGCAACATTGGCCAAGAAACAAACGATTTGTTTTGAGCTCGGATTGCATCACCATGTTGCCACTTAAAGAATCCCACATTTTGGCTTATGACTACATTTATTTACTGAGTTGTGAGTGTGTAGAGGCACTAGAGGAGAAATAAGCTTTGTGAGAGGAGATGTGACCCCTAGGTCTAACCTGAAGCCGTGCCAGCTCCGAGCCTGCCAGAGTTGTTCTGCTTTGCATTTCCATGGAGGAGTTGGAACCAGTCTCGGAGGCGGTCGCCCAGGTCTGCCAGGTCTTGGCCGGTGCAGCTGTCTGAGGGAAGGACAGGGAATCCCAATATTCAAATCTCTTGCACGCGCTTAACGGCAGTCTGACTCACCAACCCAAGGGCAGGCCGGGCTCGGTTCCACTTTACGCGACTCTCACTGATGTCCAGGGAAAAGAATGAAAGGCGCGGCGCACACCGCTCTGTTCCTGACTCGGTAAAATGTGCTGAGATGTACTATTGGATTTTCATACTGTGATGTATGCGTGTATGATCTGCTAATCAAAGAAAACATAATATTGCAATTACTGTTCCACAGCACGACAACGCATTCAGATCCGGGCTAAGCGCTACAGATGAAAAACAGGAGTAACATTTCATCCATTTGACCAATTGGCATTTTCATGTGCCCAAGAGCCATGGACGATCAATAACGTTCGGCTGCAATGATAGATAGTGTACACTCTAAATAATTAATTACTACATGATTGAAAGGCCGTTTTAATCACAAGGGGGGTATTTGCCTAACCTTAATCTTTGAAATTGGTCACCATTGATTGGAAACAACAAGCATCGGATTCATGGTTTCAGAAGAAAATTGGAATCCTGTCGTTTGCAGAGCACGACAGCACACTGTGTGTGTTTGTGTGTGTGTATCCCACACTCATCAACAATGAATGTATATTTATTCTAGATTTTGTCATTGGAATGAACACAGCCAGATTCTGAAAATAATCTGTCCTGCATTTCTATATCTGGAATGTTGCTTCTCTTCATAGATTTTTTTTTGAGTGTTTGGGAAAAAAAAAAAATCAACCTAAACGGATTTGTTCAGTATCAAAATAGATTCAACTCCATTAACCCGTTGCCTATGTCTGCCAGGAAGACTCAGGTGGACTCAGGACGTCTGTTGTGTGGTTTCTTCATATACAAAAATAAAACATCTCGTTCCATTTGTGAGGGAAACGTTCTTTTCATTCAGGTCTGGAGACAGGGAACGCACGAGAGACGTTCCTGGAAATTATACTCTTCCTCATTCAGCCAGCGACTCACCGGATCAGTGAAGGAGCCCGGCCTAATCTTGTTCATGGAGGAGCTCTCCCAGTTTAATTTAGTGGGTGAATAACAACCTACTTTAATCCTCAGTCTAACCTACTTTAAACCTTTGAGTCTCGAGTCACAAGAGAGATTCTGAGTTGACTCGTGTTATTGGATTAGTGGAGGACAGGTTACTTATGTTAATGTAATACCACCACCATTGTGGAATGGTGTTGAGTCAGAGAACTGAGTGTACTCATACTGGTATTTGAAATAATGTACATGTCCTGGTCTTCCCTATACTTACACAGACGGAGCAGCTTTTCAAAATAAGATACCTCAGCGAGGTCACAGTAGTTTGTCATACGTACATATATCGATATCATAGCTATATCTGTGTTTACTTACACGCCATCAGTCAGATAAAATGTGGGTTTAAAGAAAGCGTAAAATAATCCCAGCCCTATCCTTTACAACCAATCAATCAAAAGCAATCAATTGCAATCACGTATAAATAGAAATGAAAGAAGGCACTTGCCGTGTGTTGTTTCTGTATTTGTGACAGTTACTGAGGTTGGGACACAGGGGCAAAGGCCGACACACTTTACGGTCAGGCCTTTACCCGTCAGGCAGGCCTGCTGCTCCAGCTTACACTAAGAGAGAGAGAAAGAGAGAGAGACATGGAGTTAAAATATTTATGGAGGTGACCGCAGAAAAAGAGATCGCTCATTGAGATGAGACGCAGCACTTAGAGGAAGGAGGCAAGAATGAGCTGTCATTTCCCACTGTCTTCTCATGCAAGGTCAAAATTAAAAACTGTACATAAATCAATAAAGAATTGGTGTACGGTGATGTTGCCCTAAACAACTTCAGCCATTAATCATGTGCTGTGTTCGGCCGGCCCGCTTGTCCTCCTCCTCCGGTGACGAACTGTGCTTCCCTGATGCACCCACATAAAACAGCATGTCGGGCGAACAGGAAACAGCACCTGACGGGGCTCCTCTCATTAGTAAACGCCGTGTCACAGCCACTCTCCATTTCTTGTCCACATTTTACGGTGACAGAGGACAGGAAAACCGCAAAAGAAAAATCGTCTCACAGAAAATCGATGCACGCACGATGACGTATATATGTGTACCTCAGAGGCGTAGTTGTGTCCGTCGGAGCCGCATACGGGCAAGGAGGATGTCACGGGACAGGGTTTACAGCTGCTGTCATGCACCTTCATCTGTCCGACCGGTTTGTCTCTGAGGATGAGAACAATTTGACAAATAAATACCCTGAGGATGCCATTCTGCTTTCTTTTGCAGATGATGCAGTCTTGTATGTTGTTTCCCATCATTAGGGAGTGTGTTGGTGCCCACAAATGTTGTTGGGGCCTCACAGCGATCAATCAAACTAGGCTCAAATCATCACCTAGAGTCAACATCTGAGTAATTATCAAAACAATAAGAGGAATATACTAGTGCCTGGAATTTCTTCCCCCAGGTCAAAATTCTGGAGAAGTAGGATGTAAGACATCAGGAGGTGGCGCTCGGAGCAGACCTGGTGTTTGTTTGTGTTAAAAGGAACCAGCTGAGATAGCTTGGGCTAATTAGGATGCTCTATGTATTCTGGGAATATCCAACAAGGAGGAGACCATGGAGCAGACACAGAATACAGATGTTAACGGGCCTGGGAAGGTCTTGGTGTTCCCCTGAAAGATTTGTAGTACAGGACTAAGTAAAGGGTTAAACTACCGTGACCTAACATGTTGTGTTACGTTGCGGGATGAGTAAATTCCTATATTACCCTTTGTACGTTACTTTAAATAGCTCCAATCAAAACAATAATAACCCTCAATCATGACTAGACAAACATTCAGCATCATCCGTCTTTTTTAAAATTTGTCAGCTACATCAAAGACAATAATTTTTTTTTAGTTGACTCAGTACAGCCAGCAGAGGGCAGTGTTGGGTTCTCCGCATGTATGATGTGAGGAGAAACCAAACCTATCTTTCCAAAAAGAAACTGTATAACCATAAAACAACACTGCTAAATGGGAGAATCGTTTATCGGTGTGGGAAATGCACTGCTGGATTTAATGGCTTCTTTCTGTCAATTATTTTTCCCCCATTTTCTGAGCTCATATCGTGCACCAGGACAATTAATCTCTGTGGTTCTTTCTCGGTCTACGATGTTGGAAGGATCATGGCTGTGAAACTCAAAGTTTGACATGCTAACGTTAACATACGCAGGTATCGAGTGGTTAGGAATACAGTTGGTAGTATGTTAGAACTTAATAGGGCATTAAATATCTTGTAAACATAAACGAGTCGATATCCTGCACACTGGCTAAATACAGAGCGTTACTTTGGATTATTTAGAGCTCTGTGCATACATTAAAAGTCCAGCTATCTGCTCTGAAATCATGGAAAGCAACCAGAAAATAACTAGATGTTCCCCTGTATCTTTGATATCCTCGCCTGAACCAATCATTACGCGCCTAATGGTTATCATCACCATAAAGCTGTCACCATAAACTGTCTGATAACATTTGGATTTGCACGGCTCCAAAAGATTTCCAGTGATTTACTCTGGCGCGGCGGCCGGCTTCATGTTCAGCGAGCGGAAGCTTTCAGCTCTGCGAATTCTGTGGCTGTTAATGACGCTGGGGTGCTTTAGTATGGGTGCGTTTGTGCTTATTACTCAATATTGGATGCAGTGTCTCTCATCTCTGTAGTGCCTCTGGAAATGAAGCTCTATTGAAAAAGATAAATGCTTGTCACTGCAGATAGAGTTTGCAGGTAGTAATAATTCACTCCATTAATTCTTCTCAGGCCACAGCCCTGCTCATTTCTTGCAGTCAGAGTGGAGTGAAGGGTAAGGGAATAGATAAGTGCTTTTCAATGAGGATACTTAAAGGTCCTTGTGAGGGGAGCAGCAATGGTAAACCCCAGAAATAAGGGCAACATACCTCAAAATAAATCCAGGGTGAGTTTATCGTCAGTGTCCTGCTGGATGTTCAACCCCTATCTTAGTCTGGAGTCTATTACTAGGGAAGATGTTCCTCTAAAATTGCCCTGTACTTGGTTCCATCTATTTGATGACACCATTACTCCAGCGTTGGGATGGTGTCGTCTCTGCCACACAAACCTTAGACCATAGTGTTCAATTCTGGTCCCATGAAACGTTTTTCCCATTCCCACATGAAGACTTCATTCCTTTTTTTTTTCTCCCCAGCATTGTCTTTTATAGATAGGAGAAACTCTCCGAGGTTTCTACAAATCCAATATTGCCATTTAAGTGATATCTGCAGATGCTCGTTCTTGTCAGACACAAAATCTAAACAGCAGCGTGTGACTGCATCAAGTCCGCTTTCCACTTTGTTGATTGTGTTCGTTGGGTTATTTATCTCTCTCTGTAAGAAATTCTCTCTCTTCAACTCTCCTGTGTCCAGCTAAGGGTGAGCAGCGGTGCACTTTGACCCAACTCTGCAGCCAGGCCAGAGAACAAATCGTTAATTAATGCCTGTGTGGTTTACCTTTAACTTGTTATTGAACTGATGAATCACAACGTGTTGAATCATCACATGTACCAATATATTTTTAAAAAATGATTATTTATTTATCTTGAGCCAAAGGAGCTCCGGCTGCATTGTGCTTCAATTCATGTGCTGGATTGTGATGAGTCACGTATTCATTATGCATGAGGTGTGCACTCTTGACAGTGTTGCCCACTAAAAGCTGAACTCTTCATCGCAATTGTCAGCCTCGAGTTTCATCAGCTTTCATCCACAAACTTAATTTGTCATCGCTGGTCGCGAGCGCTGCAGATGAAATGACGTCTCTGCTGGCAAGCGACACTCGTATGCGGGTGTTACCACAATTTGGTCAATAATCCTCCGGCCTGCTACAACAACACCATCGGAACTGATTGCAGTTATTTTAAAAACAAATGTGAGGAGACGTGTGGTACGAGCTTTCCCTTGACAACAGGATGAAGAAGCTTGACTAGAGATGCAGTACATTTTCTCAATTTGTGGTCTATTTGATTGATTAATTTTGCAGGATTTTTACTTGTAGCGATGCAGGTATTGCGTCTTTACTTTTACAAGCACTGACAGCCTCTTCCTACCTGTGCTCCACTTTCTTCCGATTGACACACATGGCCCTCTGGTAGCCCTGAGCCACGCAGACCTTATGGCGGCTACACTTGACATTCTGGCAGGGGTCCTTGGTGGTGTCCACGGCTGCGAACACAAAAGCCGGCAAAATAACACAAGAGATCAGGGTTGTCAGTCACAGCTGAGGTATTTAGGTTTCTCACACACACACTGTCAGCTCCATGGGGAAACATTTAGAGCTCTGAGCTGTTTTTATTTGTCTTTTGACAGGCGCCATGTGTCGAACAGATCAATTGTAAATACCCCAAAGGTAAGCAGGAGATCGGCTCAGATTTCCGGTGAAGCCGCTATGCAATAATTTTGGGGTCTGATATTGATATTAAAGAAAAAAATCGAATATATCGTCAGTTTTACAAATATTTACAACACAAGACTGACGTAGAAAGCACCATTTCAATTTGTCTTGGTGATATTTTTAGCACTAAACATTGCTGGAAATGAATTACAATATATTAATACTAAGCTCTTAATTCAATAAATAGTCCAAAGTCCTTTTGAGAAAAAAAAGAAAAAAAAAGAAACTTCGACTCCTTAATTCCTTTCTTTGTAAAAAATAATAAAAATTAAAAAAAATAAAAAATAAGTGTCACAAAAAAAAATCACAAAAATATTCAAGCTGTGCACAGAGATTATTTGACAGATTTTTTGTCAGTGCAGCTGAAAACCTGGTGGTCTGGTTGTCATTAGTTCATCAGACAACCCCCCGTGGTTCTCTGATTACTGGAAAACCTGACAGCACTGACTGAGTGTCTTTCTCTCCGCTGTCACATCTCACTTCCCCCATGCCAGTTTATCACCATCTCTGCCTGTCCACGTCTCTCTCTCTCTTCCTCCCTCTCCCACTTCTCCTTTTCCTCCTCTCCGTCCCCTTATCTCCTCTCTCCCTGGCCGGCGTTTTTCCCCTTTTCAGATTTGAACAGTTCAATGTCAAACTGTTTTCCACTGATGGACTGAAATGGAAATAGCATCGTGTCCTCCACCTCCCTCGGCCGGCGGTCAATGCCGCAAGAAAGTAGATGTCCTGCTCCATTTCTGTGGGAGAGGCCTCAGAAAACACACCGGCTCAGACAAATTTAAGATTGAGTGGTGAGCCGCAGTCGCTGGGAGAAATTTAAGCTGTGAAATCCCGAGTCAGCTTTAAACAGCTGCTTTGTAGTCGACACAGTCAACAGCAGTGGCTGCTGGCCAGATCTCTGCAAATCCAGTGACTAGGTAATACTTTGATGCTGTGGGAGGGAAATACAAGGGAACAGTAGACCTTCAGGGGATCAGTGGATGACAAGACAGCTCCGAGGTAATCCAAAAAGACTGTTTGGTGACTGGGAGCCCGCAGTGTCTCCGTACCATCACAACAGCAAGGAAGAGAAAACGTCACTACTGATGAAAATTCATGGAGAGCTAACATTCCACCTCACCTCTGGGACATCTTGCGTTCCACTAACCTTCTTTTAAGGGTGTTTTTTTTTTTTTGTTCCTCGGTGTGTCTGAAAAGTTGCAACTGACCTATGTTAAAATGACAAGCAGCTCAAAATTACCAGTGCATTCAGCTAATAAAAGCTACAAAGAGAAAACATTTTAACATCTTTTCTCTATTTCGGAAACGCGAGTTTACCGAGGCCACACACTCCTCCGAATACGTGAATGGGAGATAACACAACCTGCTAGGTCCTGCAGCGGAAGAAAAATGAATACAAAGTGGGACCAGACTTGTACCTTCTACAATTACCACGATTATACGAGATAAACTAGGATACAAACTCAATTAGACACAAGTCATGGCGTTTAGGCCCCGATAGCTCGCTCATAAACTACAGACTGTCATCACATAAAAATGATTTTGTGACCGCTTGACTTTTACTCGCTTAATCTATTCCAAATGTGTGTTGTAGCCTCGTCATAATTCAACACAACGGCTGGAAGATACCATCGGCACATTTGTCTCATGCTGATCTTTTGATTGGAGACATAAAAGCCCGACAAACCATTGCTCAGCTGTCATTGACACACATTTTGACTTCATCCTCACAAGAAAATAAGGCCAAAATATTTTCTTCCAGTGTGTCCTCCGGCTCGGCTCTGGTTTGTCTACAGTCGGTGGTATTTGCTATCCTTTCTTTGACGTTCACGGAGCGTAAACTTTAATGGTAGGCAGGGAGCTAAAGTCTATTGTCGCCTCTGTGGGTTTTAGTGGTGCGGTACACCTTTAACTATTCACACTTTCTTCTGCCGTTTCACTTTTTAGGACATTGAGCAGACGCTGAACCTGCTGTCAGCCACAGCTACAGGCTGTGCAGCGAACCATGAGTAAGAGCCATTCGACAAACTTCCCTGCATGTGTGAAATAGAGACATTTGAACCACTTCAAGGCGATCTTCACGAGGGGCTTTTTGACTCGCAGCTTTGTTCAAGGCTACTGTCAATTATAGTGCTTCATAGATAAGACATAATAAGAGCCTCTGTGTTGGAGGAAATACATTTGGTTGGTGTATATCCTTCATTAAGTGCAGCGTTTGTATTTATTACAAATTTACTTTTTAGAGAATACGGAGATTTATTTTATGCAAGCTACTTTAAAACAACATTTACCTGCATTTTTGTAAAATGTTGTACTTCCTGCTGCGTGATAAACAAGATAAACAAGATAATGTAGCAACAAAGACGCGTCAGATTAAGATTCTACTTATAGAAAATGAAGGCGGAAAATAAAAGCAAATACAGTCACAGCTACAAAGTAAATCTAAAAAGCTACAAATCGAAGCTACTGAGTTTTGGTTCTGCTTCAAATAACGGCAATAATGATCCACCCTCATTTATCTCTCTTTTATCTAATTATTTTCAATTATCACACAAAGACAATGAGCCCAGGTCATTAAAAAGCTAGTAAGTAATTAACACCAGGTTCTTCCACTACAATAACTCACCCTGTCTGCAGCTCTAAACGTTAATAAATCATTCATAACTCTTTCTTGAGGATTAAAGGATCCCAACGACAAAACTGGGGGAGATTTTTTTCTCCACCTGGCATGAATGATTATTAACTTTTGAGATTACAGTTACAGCAGTCACAGGTACATTTTTTTTCATTTCGGGCACTGGTGATTAGTTGCTATGCAAATGTAGAATGGCTGTCATCATAAAAGCATGCATCCGTGTTTCTCTATTATGTAAATGGCATCAATATTGCATAGTTTTGGCAGTGATCGAGGCCAGATGGCTGAAAATGTTTCATCATCTGTGACAACAATGATCATTAGCATCAATGAATTCATTAGTTAGAAGTTATACTCCTTATAATAATAAGTGCGCCTTATTAGAGAGTGGTAATAACATCATAAATGTGACAGAGGAGCGGATAACTTATCCCTATTTTCATCTTTCCGAGCGGAGTTGTGCTACGTGCATGCATGAGTCTCTGCAGTTCGCACATTCAACCAATGTGCTTCCACCTTCAGCATTATTTAGGTCTCTCTGCTATATGTTCCCATAGAAACAAAGCCCTGTGTGATGGTAATGGTTTTAGAAAGTGATTTGTAGCTCTCTCACTGCTCTCTTGTTCAGTATTTATGAGCACCCTTGCACGCCTGCTTCTAGTCTGCCTCCAGTCAACAGTGTAAACCCAACCATCGTTCATATTCACGCGCAATCCTGCGCCGAAAATGGAATCTAAACAGGGGATTTAACGTGTATTGTAGATCAAGTGTTTTCTGTGCCGCCTCGTCTCCTGCTTGTTGTTTACATTTGGCTGTTTAAAGACACAAACGCAGAGGAAGGACGAGGAAGAGCCTCTCTGGGTTTTTAAATCCTCGTGTAATCACATCAACAAAGGCAGCGAGACCGAGCTTAGCCTGCATCCAACCTCTCGGAGATTATTATTAGTATTCTTATTACACTCTGATCAAACCCATATCAGAATGCTGCCATGGGGGAGGATTTCCCATCAAGGAGCGGCAGCAGAGACGCTGCTTTGATAGCAGCAGTGATAGCATCTTTACAAATAAGAGCCCTGCATTACAAATTCTACTCAAGTATTATCATTGAAAAGTACTCAGATATCAAATGTGAAACTACTAATTGTGAAAACTATCACAATTGACAGGCTGCTGTTTAAAAATGAGTGAAATATTTGAAAAATAGAGAATCTGTTGTGACATGTATTGTATCTCCTTTTGTGAATATTACTATCTTATTTCAAACGCTGATAAATTGGAGATGTGCTGCTTTTCCGTGGCCCATATTTTACTCTGCTTTAGGGTAATAAAACCTTGTAATCGGGCCGTATCTTGCTTTTAGAGTTCGGAAATAAGTCATGTAAATTTTGAAATTAAACGATGAGAACTCTCCAAAAAATGGAGGTAAGAAGCCGTTGTGCTCAAAGTGCTGGAGTTCTTCATCCCAACGTTCGCATTATTTGATTTCAGAATGTTTATTACTGTAATCCAAAATGCGATTATTTCATTCCAAACAATTGGAGAGACAATCTTTTTCTACAGGCTGACTTCAGAATGGCGCGGCACATGTATTAACGGCGAAAAACAATGAATAAAATATGGAGAAACAACGTTTTTCCCCAAATGGTTCATTTAAAATATTTAAACATCCACCTCAAACATCTTTGTCCTTATTGTCTGCTCCGACAGCAAAGTTTTGAATGATCCACTGACGATGCCTACTTGAAACTCAGGCAGAATCCTTCATCAATGTCTGCTATCAAGTTTCTCTCCATTGAATTTGTGTGATATTTTATAAAATTGTCACATTGTTAAAAATGTGTTTTGCAAAAGAGTTCGGTAATCATAATGAAGCAGAGACTTCAGGGAATTCATTTAAAATCCTGTTTGGGTGTGTTAGATTTATTTGGCAGTCTCTGTATTAAGGCTGCCTGCTCCTTGTATTTAACTCTGACAGAGGTGCACACTAATCAACTTCATTTGAATGATAAAGAATCAAAGTTCACACCAAATTTACTTCACGTGTGCTCTTTTAACGAAATGGCACAGTCACAAATTGAATCCAATTAAGGTGATGGCACAGCGAAGTCATTCCAGGGCAGAGATGACAGCTTCCTCTTTTAATTTAGAGCTATGGGCCTTTTACTCTTTTATTCCCATATACAGCGATGACCCTCAAACAGAGTGTGTGGGCCGTATATGGGGCAGAACTGACGTCTCAATCTGCTGCTTCTAAGACGCGGTGCAACTCTCTGCAAGTCTCTTTCAGGACTTTTGTACTCCGTGGGTCCTGCAGAACTTGTCCAGAGTGTCCGCCGTCTTGTTGAATCTGCTACGAGGAGCGGTCGGATCAATTAGGTCTGTGAGAATTAGTTCCCCGGGGAGCTGGGATAAAATCAATGGTATTCAAATCAACATCGCTCAGACTACAGCAAGCGAGGCGTTTTCTCAAGATTCCATTAGTCATTCCCCCTGTTGTAAGGGAAGATGACTGGGACGATATCAGGAGCTGAGACCTCTCTCATCTTTGTCCTTTGAGGTAAGTCTTTAAAGTCGGCCCCGCGTGGCTGTGAAGCTGCAGCTCACCTCCCACTTTCACTTCTCAGCAGGGACACACAAAATTAGGCCTGAGGGTCTACCAAATTTAATCCTGTTCAATGATTCAGAACTATGAATTTCCATAATGTCCTCCTCCTACTTTTTTGTGGTCTTACACCATAGAACAGTGATGAATGTAGTTTGAAGTTCCCTCTATATGTCCCGTATATACCAGACATCAGATAAAATTTCTAAAGAGTCTGAAATAAGTGAAATCTATAGAAATTTTGAAATTTCTTTATCAGATTTTTCACTAATTTCACAGATTTTGCCCTATCTATATCTATTATATAACAGATGAATGTGTTCAAGGCATAAGGTGCAGCACGTATGCGTAGAATTTGTTTTCCCTGTGACTTTCCTTACAGTTTTGGGGGCCTCAGAGGTGCTACAAACAGGTTGAGTATCACTCCAAAAGCGTTTCATACTAATTGATGCTTAAAACAACTGCAAATACAAACGGCAGTATGTTTCTCTCTCAATCTGCAAAATAATGAGTAGCTATCAAATACTATACACGTAGCGAACGCACAACATTCCCATCGGAAATGTTGTTTGCTATAAATAGGAAGCGACGCAAACTGAAAATACTCAAGTACAAAGACACGAGTACTACAGTGAATCTAGTTTCTACATTCCACCCTTGCATTTCCAAATACTAATGTCCAGGTAAACATATTCATTCTCTCCACTCATCTTCCACAGCAGATTGTCTCATATTGAGAACGTGAGTTTTTTTTAGTTAGACTCAGACCCAACGGAGGAAAATGGAGTCTGCTGGGAGTTCAGCACTCAGCCCTTAGCAACAGAGACAATTACAGACGGTTCCTCAAACCTGAAGGTTCAGTCTGTCCTTCCTGAGTCTCTCTCACACACACACACACACACACACACACACACACACAAACACACGCCCACACCGCTCTCACTCTCCTCCAGCTCTGACGACCTGCACTGATGGTCTTATGATAACTGTGACCTCAATTAAAGCAGAAAACACTTCGCTGATGAGCACATGTAAATCGAGGAATTTCCATAGCTGCAGCAGATTCACAGATAAAGATACCACACGGACATTAATTACGTTTGCATCTCAACCCCGTCAGGTTTTATCACATTACGGATGCTTGTTTATACAATCGTCTTAAATATTGAACACATTTAGCTGTGAACATTCACTACAATTCCACAAAAAAATGTCCTCAACACATTGGAGCGTAATATAAAGATAATTATCTCCGACTCACCCTCATCAGAGTCGATGTTCTCCTCCATGTTCTTGATGTAGTCATCCTAAGGAGGAAGTATTTACATCAATTATTCACATTTAGAAAAACATGGAGCTGAATGGGCGAATTCATGCTTAATGACGGAGAGAATTAAGACGACAATAAATGAATGCAAAATAATAGAGACAGCATGCCACGCACTGCAGAGATGAATGCCTGCTTGTACCATTTCAAACACATTCTGTTGTTATGTCGGAGACGGGAAGGAGCCTAATAATTAATATGTTGAATGATTCTTTTTATTGTTTTTTTTTTATGCTAAACTGCTATTTTTCATCCACGGTTTCTTACGCAATTATGAGACCGATTTTACTCGCGTAGTATATACAGCAGATGCTCACAATTTTAGTATAGTTATCTACTACTGTACGTATAAAAGAAGAATAACGTTATCTCATTGATACGTATTTGTACAATAAGTCAAGTCAGGTTCATTTGTACAGCCCAACTTATAAATCTTCCCACATCAAGACATTTATAACTCTTATCCTCTAGCTTATTATTTTCAAAGTATTATTTACTGTTATTGTTCTAAGTAATAGAAGTAGTACTGGTGGACTTCCAGCAGCGTCTGGGACTTGGAATATATTGACTCCTGAGCTCCGCACAGGGATTGTTTGCAAACTAATTCTGGATTTTAGACAACGTCCCATGTGTTGGGCTGGAACCATAACAAAAATTCAGCGTCCCCCGATGTATCCATTCTGACCCACTTCTCTCCGAGTCAGTCCGAGAGGATCAACTATAAAGAGGTTACAACTCGGCAACAGGCCCGGTGTGGACCCCAAGGATCGGATCCGTTAAGTTTAGCTCAGTCTTATTCTGCTCCGGGGACACATAACACTGAGCTCTCAAGACAAGCTGAACAAGTATAGCCAACGGCATTTTAACTATTGTGCACAGGATCAGGAATTAAATGGGATATGAGGGAGTTTGTTTTTACTTGGACTGAAATGACAGCTGGAAGTATGAGAGAAGGACACCATACCAGATGGATATTTATTTATCTATTAGCTGAGATGAGCTCCTGCGAAAATTGAAGGTGACGCAAGAACTTTGGCTGAAGAAAGAGATAACCCAGGCACTAAAGCGTCCAAACGTCAACAGATATCGTGCCAAAACCTTTCAGAAATACACCACAGCAAACTGGGACGATCCGGATAGTAGAAATTCCTGAATGAGTACAAGACACTAGCTGAGGATGCAGCAAGAGTATGAAATGTGTTACACGGAATAAACAAGCTAGCCTCTCTCCTTTTTACACATTCTTTTTGTAAATTCTTGACCTATTTTTCTTTAAAAAATGTTTATCTTCATTTTACGAAAACAGACATCAAGAGAGACAAAAATGTACGGTGTATGGTTGAAACACGTCTCAGATTAAATTGGTTATTGACAGCATTTTTGATGTTGCAGACGTAGCGATGTAAGTAAATGTTTGTTTCTATCAAGAGGGTTGTGTCTGAGACTGGGTTGTATCAGTGTCCGACTATATCTACATTATACTAAATCTAACCAGAAACTGTAAATAATAAATAAAGTTTTTGAGGCCTTCTGTATTGATTACAGGCTCGTCCGTTTATCGCATTACCGACTTATACTGAATTTACCTCATGAGACATGATTACAATGTACAAAACCATGCTGTGAACAAAAGATGTTGACATTGTTCAGGTCCGTGTATGGTGCAGATTTACGAAAGCGTCACTAACCTCTACTTCCTGTCGCCATGACACGCAGCAGTGGAGGAGAAATCAAAGAGAAAGTGACTGTTAGGGGCAAAATCACTTCACAGTCCAGGATTCATGTTGCAGGCAAACAGTAAGCTGCTTTTTACAGTTACGCAGCAGTTAAACTGTCAGCTCCTAATGCACGCTGATTGCAAATACGCTCCTTAGTCTGGCTCCTCTCTGGGGACGGCGCGAGACATTCACAGAGGATTATGAGGGTCTATTAACTGAGGATGATCAGCTGCCACTTCTAGGAGTTGGCAGGGGTCCCAATCGCTGGCGCTCACAATCACTGCTGGTGTGTTTACAAATGACTGCCAAACACCAATCTCCTGCCAGCTCAGTGGTCGTGGACACGGCGCGATGACGTACCGCGCCGGCCTTGAAAAACGGGCGACTCGGCGAGAATCTTCAAAGTCAGAGGTGATTTAGACGCTCTTAAAGTTGCGGCAGATGCAAATTGCGCATTTACTAACTGTGGGACTGATAACACAGACAGTTATAGGTCCGGTAATGTACAACCTTGACTTAACAGGGGAGTTACTGCTTTCCTTTCATCCCATTGCACCATCTTGGCCTCAGCCCAAGACCATTACACATCAATACCCACCTCAGTCTCTCCCTGCGTGTCATCATTCAATGCTCCGCTGTGTTTGAGAGAAATATAGCGCGGCGTGTTTATTTCAGTCATTCAACCCTGTAAATAAACCTAATTCACCCACCACCCACCCTATACACACACAAACACACACACTGGCTAGTTAACAGGGTTGTGACAGCATGTTAATATATCACAAAGAACAATTTACAGGCCACACAAGGACAGCCAAAAAGCCAGGAGAAGGCTATAAAAGCTGAAGCAGGTATTCATCACTGAGACACAGCAGGACATTCCATTTCGCCTCCGAGACTGTTTCTTAGAAGTAAATATTTTCTCTGTTGCGGTGAAATTGCCAAACAAGAAGCAATATCACTGTTTGTTATCTGAGAAAAACCTGGACTAATCGCCTGGATTTCTGTGATACGGAGCCTCTGGGTCACTTTTTTCAAGCATCCACCCAAGCATATGTAAACACTCCCACAGAGCCGAATGTTTATTTTTTAAATCATAGTCATGGCTGGGCGTCAAAATTCGATCTGCAGGGAAATTCTCCATCTTATTATAGGTGTTGTTTTTGTCTGTTTTTTCATCACGGGAGAACAAGATTATTTAGCTCTGTTTCCAATAAAAAAAAAAAATGCTCGTTTCAATGAACTTCTGGAAATCATGTCAGGTTCTTGAATAAGATAAAGGAATGTAAGATGGAGGAATTCAAGGATAAGTGTCCTAGAAACCTAGAAATTACTCCAACATACATATTTTTAAATCAGATTCATTTTAATGACCCAGTCAGACCGATGGAATTTATCTATATTAGTCCTAAATCTTATTTATAGCACATATTAGGCAAAAACAAATTGTTGTCGTTAGTAGTAAGTCTCATCTAAACATTCATATGAAGAATAACTGTCATTTTGTACAGGCTGATTTAAAAACATATCAAAAACTATTATAATTAAGGAATTCACATCAAAGTCTAAGTACTGGTATTATCATTACTGCTACTTTTTTTATACACAGACCCATATTTTATTATATTTTTAATGCCTTGTCACTGCTACCATAATATTTCAGGGACTGCAGTATAAAGAGTGCAGATCTAATTACTAAGCTCTTAAATCCAGCAGCGAATCTAATTTTTAAAACAATGGGAAAAATGTGGAGAATCATAAAACACCAAAAAAAATGACCTCCCGCATCATCAAATTTACGACCGGCGGAGCACGCCCCGTGTCAGATGTAACGATTTTGTCTTCAATTGTTCGCAGTTCTTCTACAATTACCCGGTTTGCAGCGCTGCAGGGACTGACTGGCCCCAGCTGAAACAAACCCCGACAGTGTGTCCTAAAGCTTTATTATGTCCCAGCAGCAATGTGACAGCAAGGACAGTAAACTCAGGCTGCATTCACCACACTGCCTGGATTTAAAAAGGATTTGGTAGTTTTAATCCTTAGTTTTCAGTATTGTTTTGTTTTTCCAATTCTATACAAGTTTGTGGGATTCCAATATATTTTTACAAGTATTGAAGATTTCGTCATACGTACAATATTCAAAAGAATTCCATTGCGATTGATACAGTGATGAATTAAGTCTTTTGTAACCACGCCAGTTGGTGGAATCAAAGCATTTTCAAGACAATGAAGCAACAATTAGAGCATCATTATTTTGGCGTGTGATGTATTTTTGCAGCCCAGTGGGACTTCATTTGTTCACATTTAGCCCCTTTGTAGGGTATTTAGTATACAACATGCCATTCAACTATGATAATCTTCAGCCATTTGCTACTTATTTTTTAAATGACAGACGAATACCAATAAACATTTTTCGTGTTTTCCATCATTTTTTGCCTCTGAATCACAGGGAAAAACTACAAGTAAACTGCTGAGCCTGTTAAAAGGCTGGATAACATGTTGGCACATTATAACTGCTCATTCGACAAACAGGGAACAACATTAGCTCCCACTTTTGCATTTCTTTCCACCGTATAAAGTGCGGTCCCACATTCTCTCTCCTTTCAGCTCTGGTTTTTTCCCCCCCGACCAATGTCTGACAAAAATATCTTGTCTTTAAGTTTCTAGACGCTTGACTTTTTTCACTTTTGTCGTTCCCTCGTATGCCATTTGGTGCTGAGCAGGTAGCGTTAAATTGGTTTATAACAGCTTTTTAAAATAGAAACAGTGTCTTCCTCTAATGGAAAAAAGTCGATCAGAGTAGCTCATGTTGAACTATACATATAAATGTGCCGTTGGAAATTAAAAGAGCGACTTTAAAGAGGCTAAAAGCTAAATAGAGCTGCACTTTCTAATTCTCTGAGGATCTGGCATCACGAGCAAACCTTTCGCGTTACCTTTCACACGTAGGTAATTGATTAGTTGCAAATATTAAATATTGATAAAGGCAGGTTTAAACATATCCAACTCCGCAAAATAACCTTGTACCTGCCAACGGTAAGAGTCAGACTGTGCCTGAAACAATGTACTTCTTTCACATAATAAATAATGGCTGCAGTTTATGGTGTTGTGAGTCCGTTCACTGCAGTCAGTCCTTCACCAAGGTTGAAAGTTAATGCTATCTCATTGTATCCCAAAGCAAGCCTGGACACGACCAGTATACCACAGGGAGAGAGAGAGAGAGAGGGAGAGAGAGGAAAGATCATGGACGGGGTATGATATTCATGGTGGACATCCCCTGAGTTACGTGATTCATATCACACACAGCGCCTCCTCTGCCATTTGTCAACAAGGCTGTAATGCAGCCGGTGTAAAACAGAGCTGGGAGGCTAATGGAGCTTGACCATCCAGATGCTGCGCCCGCTCCTCCTGGACTGCTTGCCGACATTAGGTTGACAGCACTTGGCTGCGAGCCTGACTGAGCTCCTCTAAGTTAATGTCTACCTCACCTCAACCAAGCTCTGCCCGCTAGTGACGGAAGTAACAGGATCACCCCATTCAACCTCACTCACTCGCTACTCCTATATCACAGCTGTGCTATCACACCCTGCAACACACAGACACACACACACACACACACACACACACACACACACACACACACACCCTGAGCTCCTGGGGTCTGCGTGACCTGACATTCTATCTTCAGCAGGTGAAATTTTGGCATGAAGGGCACATCCAGACTAACAATAACAGCTAAAACTAATCTTGGGATTGCACTGGGATTGGGTAAATGTAGCAGCATAAGTACAGACAAGGGATGAAAAACTACAGAATTCAAGTTTAAAAGCTACACCGGAGCCAAGACATGGCAGATGACATTCCTTCCAAGCGGAATTGCACAGCTCTGGAAGCAGTATTCATTCTCTCTGGATGCATCTCTGTAGTCGCACGGTAAATTGCAAATTAGCGCAAATGACGAACGGTCGTGGAGGTAAATTGTGGTCTCGTACGCCCGCGGTTCAGTGAAACCGCATCACTCTTTCAGCAAAAAACAGGAGCATCTGGCACCAGGCGGAATGTGGTCATGCGTTCTTGGATGTTCTGTCACAACGTCTTTCCTCCGCTTGGTGTCCTTGCGTGTTTTTCTCTGGCTGGTGCAGTGCATTGTTGGGTAAGGTCGCAAAAAAAAAAAAGTTGAGTTAGTAGCAATCATTTTACCACCATTTTACCAACCGCCCCGTGTTTTTCTCTGTGTCAGCACGAGCACATTAGTCATATTGACATTAATGAGGAGCCTGTTGCCTTTTTTATTGCTATTGTCGATCTGAGCCCGCCCACACATCTTCACCACCCACACAAAAGTGGTCCAAACATAAATGTGTGTCATCGCGAAAACCAAATTTCATACCTATTGCGTACAAAATTATTATTTGACTATTTGCACCTCTTTAGGCTTCTGGAACAGGAGGTCACATTTAGACAAAGCTCAGCGTTAAGGAGTCCCTTAATGTACCCGAACGCAAAATGCTAAATAAGTTCGCAATCCATGTTTTTGTCTCCGAGGCTGCCTATTAGAAATATGGAGGAGCAGCTTGTGAGCTGTCCCAGATCACGACCTCACTTCAGCCTGCCAAGAGAAATCCACACAGTCAAAGAAATGTCACGGCCAAGTGAAAATCTGCATCTGTTTGCCCTGCTGCAACGATCCATCACGTGCACACAGCCGAGTCGCTCCATCACCGAGACTCATCTATTCCTGTAATGTGACAGGGTCGGTACAGTGTGGGTAACAGTTACACACACAAACACACACACACACATACACACTCACTTCAATGCTGCTGTAAATTGCTCTTCAGACGCAGGTGAATGTCAAGGGGTCTTAGGACGACATATGTATATGTTCCTATGTGTGTATATACAGTATTTATATATATATATATATATATGTGTGTGTGTGTGTGTTAGAATAGATTTTTTTGCCATTTCTGCTTTATCATGGAGGACAGGGCAGAGAGGGGAGATGACATGCAGCAACGAATCAGAATCGCACCTGCACTGCTGCGGTATGTGGCATGTTCTGTACCAGGTGAGTCACTGAGGTGCACAGGACAACATATTTTTGATAAATCATACACGCAAATACTGAGTTACACTGAGTAGAAAACATGCCAAAATTTATAGAATATTACCGTTGGAACCTCCTTTTTGAAGCCTTTATTTGTAGAACCCTTGCACACACAGGGTTATAGACTTTACCCTTTAAATGAAGACGTGTGCTTCATCCACTACCATGATCCTTCCATATATTCTGCAGGCAATATTTGCCGGGGGAAGGGAGGGAATCACTTAGAGAGGTTAGAGTTTAAATGGTGATGTGAAGATTATGCATTTCCCCTAGAAGTCATTTTCTCCGGAAATGACTAGATAAACATGGGCTGATGTGTGGGCTGGTCATCCAGGTCATATCTGTAATGAAAGGAAACCTGTGACAGGCTTTCCTCAGCAGATTGCTTATCTCTGGGCAGGGATCATGTCATTCCATCAGATCACTGAGCTGTGAGTGGAGGGACATTGTCAGATCATCATCCCCCCCAGCGGTCATTTGCACCGTAATATGCTTTTGCGTGAGGGGAGTCTGATAAATGAAGTTGAATTACAGCCTCGGTGTACTTCCACAGAACAAGACACACACACACACACACACACACACACACACACACACACACACACACACACACGCGCGCTGTC
>OMNV01011256.1:80242-113457 GCA_900303265.1 Brotula barbata | reverse complement strand
ATAGAGGTGATCAGCATGCGTGGAGCAAACGTTGCCATTTCTTATTGTATAAATCAAATCTCATAATAAGAAATTAAACCATTAAAGCGCAGCAAAACCAAACAAGTAGTAAAAAGAGCTACAAACACTCGCACAGCGGCACACACACATACCTTACAGATTTGAACCCTCTTTAGACTTTTTGAGCATGTGCTCAGTCAGTCACACCCTTCAGATAAACCATTAGGGAACACATGTCTCTGCATCTGTTATTGACATCATGACGCAAAAGAATCCAGGACAGAGCCTCTCGTCGCATTGATGTGCTGTGCCGTGATGTTGAAGTATGCCAAGGCCTTCAGCTGCTCCCCCCCCCGCCTGCTTTAAACTGCCACAGTAGCGCACACGGGCCGTGGGTCTTGTGAGTGTATTTGGGAAACGATTCCACCCTCCGCATCTCTGTAGTTACCAGGGAGCAGCTGGAGTGCATCTCGCCTTTGCTGTGTCATTACCGCGTCTCAATTCCCCATGCTGGGGCCTGAACGCTGGATGTAATGGCTGCCTCTGTGTCTCTACATTTGTACCCCACTGTCTTTGAAAATAGCAGAAAAGAGGATAGACACCGAAAACACTACAGACTGAACCACTCGGAAATGCATTTCAGACTCTCGAAACGGGGCTCCGCATCTGCCGACACAAATTGATCCATTGACTTCAGCGGGGCAATGGAAAACGCCGAATAGGAATCGTACGCTAACAACAAGATCGGTGATCGCATTCCACACACGTAGCATTGCCGTTCCCCTGCTGATTGATGACAGTGTTTTGCATGCAGCAATTTCTTTTGAAAAAAGTTCATCTCTGACCAGAGAAAAGTTCTACGCCAACCACTAGGTTTGGTTTGGATGAAAGCTTTTGAATGTGGATCTTAAAATAGTTTTCTGTTCATTGTTCTGATCACATGTATCTCACTGGAGCACAATTGGGTGACGGGTGATTATATATACTGTACAGCAACGGCAAGACACCTCTTAGGGTGAAAAATGAGCCTTTGAGATTGTGTTTAGAACAGCTGCAGGGAGGAACACGCGTGCATGATCAAAAGCCACCGGATAACATACATACAACATACAACATACAACATACCGCAAACGACATCAAGTCCAGTTTTGGCTGACACGGTGTAAAAAGGTGTTGATTCAACTGCGTTCAGTTTCGCTGATGATTGCATTCTATTGCATTATACTGAGAGATGTTTCTAATGTATGTAAACTGAGAGGGATGATACATTAGAAACAGCAGTAGAATGCAAATGGATAAAATTCCACCACCGACTTAACATTAGTGCCACAAATGTAGGATCTATTGCAGGCTGGCTGTATTGGAATGAATTTGGTTCTCCAGGTGTACCGATAAACTGGTCTTTTTTTCTTTTTTTCTTTTTTTTTATCTTCTTTCATCAGCCATATCATGTCATGCGGTTGCTACACCCGTACAGAGAAACCATTCCTTGGTTTTGTCTTACTGAACCATGACAGTTGTGTCATTACTGGCCCATACTCAGCGGGATAGATCCTGACATGAGCGATGATTGTATTACAGACTGTTTAGAGCGATTGCAAAAGCGTATACGGACATGAAAGGCACCAAGCTTTGGATTATGTTCCAAAGACAAATTAGAAAAACAGAGGTGTCTCAATTGCGACAGAATACCAGAGCATTATGGGATTAAGTCGCAGCTCACCAAACACAGAGCTGGATCAAACTGATCATCTGAGCCAGAATGGGCCGGGCCCTGCAGGCTAGGGATGCATGTGGTTTCACAAGGTAAGACGTCTGCCTGCAATGCAGTGCAGTACTTTGCTGCTATCTCTGCTCACTGAAGGGCACGTCTCTGTTCCTGTGCCGCGAACTATCTGACGGAGGAATCGTGCGTCCAGCTAAAACATTTGCACCACGTTAATGAAGATGAAATGAGGAGGTTTACAGAGGAGTTTTTCTCTCTTATACAAATGTAGATGGATTAAACTGAGCATGACACTATGCATTTATATGTGGCTAAGCTATAAAGTCATGTCATTTAAAAAAAAAAAAATCTATATTCAAAGAGAAGATTTTCCATTTTTTTTATGTTAAATGTAAGATTGTTTATGGGATCTGAAGCTTTAAGGGAAAAGCTGATAAAATGTCGCTTTATATGTGTCTCAATCTTTCCTCACATTAATGTTTAACAGCTTTAATGACTTCATTTAAGGTTTACTTAAGCAGCTGCTCCTCTAATCTTGCAAATCAGAGGGAATTCAGGACATTAAATTCAGAGGTTAAGTGTTGGTATCGAGGGCTCGTTGTATATATTATGGGAACATTATTGCAGCATTGTTTAAGCTTGATGTATTTGTCATTTTCTTACCACGAAAAAGTTTAATCAGTAATATGTGGCATCATTATTTCCAGCACTTAATTTAAGAATTAATTCAGAATTAAGCATTAAACAACTTTAGTTGAAAGTCTTTGTTGATTATGTTGAGTCTGAAATCAACTCATTAGTGACAGGGAACTAAATCACAAATGTCATGCAAGACTGTGCATAATCCATACAAATTCTGAGATTAAGTGTCATTCAAAGTGATGACTTTTAACGTGAAACAGTGAAGTCTGGAGGACAGCTCTCAATAATTATGAACGCAAAGTTGCGGACGGCATCATGAAAGACTTCGCCTCACTTTAAGGGTCTTGTTAACCTCAAACAGGGTCAGACTCAGAAAAAAAATCAAGATCATCAGAGGAGAGAAATTTCTTTGGAGCTGCCACCATCAGCTAATAAGATCACATTTCAGGAAGTTGCATCATGGAAATAAACTCTCAGGAGCCCTTTGGCTGTGGTCTCCCCACCACCACTGAAATGACACATCAAAGAGGGAACAGGCTCCCTTTGCTGTATGTGAGCAGACTCCATAGTTCCAAGAATGAATCAGGGTGCTGCATGCACCGTGGGACGCAGTAATTGGAGAGGAGGATGGGAAGGATGCCGAAAGATGGATTCTGTTGGACCCCGTTGCTGAGCCAAGCAGAACCCTGGAACGGCAGAGTCTCTGCAGCATATTATGACTCCCTTCCCCCATTTGCAAAACAAAGGTGTGGAAGCAGAAAGAGAAGAGGCAGACCTTCAGGCAGAGCACCAGAGATCCCCCAGGGAGATGGAAGCTTATGTACCAATGTCTTCTCTGTACTGAGCCATGCTGCTTCTGCATACAATATCCGCAGAAATAAACAATTGAAGCATGTGGCTGCACTGAAACAAATAAACGGCAATACTCTTTGTCCAGGTAGATACACAAGTATTGATCTCCAAAAACTTAAAAGGCTATCATAAACCCTAGGGTATAAGCTCGATGTTAGTACCCAAACAAGGAAACTTCAATCAATACCAAATGTGACAGAGTCCAAGATGATAAATTCCAATCCAATGCACTCTAACAAATTGATTTCGTTTTCCTGGAAAAAAAAAAAAGCTTCACGTGTTTTACAGCTAAATATACGAGCAATCCGTTCCAAACTGTCTTTCATTTATTACATAGTTGTGATTGCTTTTGAAATATTCAAGAGTTTTCGGAGTGAAAAAGTGGATTTACTTTTCTCCAAAATTCGCTTCGTCTGGCCAACTGATATCGAAGCAAATCTGCAGTTTTCAGCCAAGGCTCTCTGTTGAATTTCAGTGTTGCACGAAAAATATGTTTTTGTGTGACAGCATTGTCAGCCCTGGAGAAGATATCTTCCAGATGTTCTAGATTTATTCAGCTGCATAAAACTGTACACAAATTCCTCCAAATGCTTTGCTGCTTCTTTATGTTTCCATCAGTGGCAGTGCCCAGTGAAAGGATTCATTAGTGCTGACTGACGTAGCATTGTGGTGCGATGTGCAGTACCACCATGGTATTTATAATATGAATGTTCTTAACAGGTTATTAAGTTACTTTTATTTCTGTTTTATGTGGAACGCACAGTGCATGTAATTTATTTGCCGTAAAGCGTTTCATAGTATGAGTGGCGCTTCACAAATTAAGTTATTATCATTATTACAACCAAAATGTGAAAACAAGATATCATAGCAATATTTGATTAATAAAGAGAACAAATAAAAGAAATAACGGGAAAAAAACTTCTTCCGCTCTGCAAAAAAACACAACAGCCTTTAAATGCAACACAGTTCTTTTTGTTGGCTCCTTAACTCTCACACACTAGCCACCATCTTAGATTACACACACTCCACTTCACATTTCAGCAAAAGTTCACACAGTTTTACAGTAGAACAGTTGACTCCACCAGCCGAATATCACTCATTTTAGAGCAAAAACTGGTGTATGATGCATTTAAATACAAGACAAACATCTGACAGCCAGTAAAATATCCACAACAATAAGCATAAAAACACATCAGTCTGACCCATGAAGCTCTTTCTGGTGAGTGCTGTACCTTATTTTCCTGACTGACAGAGAGCCCATAGAAAATCCATGCAACTCCATGTAGAAAACTGTCTATTAGATCTACTGTACCCTATATCCTACATCGTACTGTCAATTATTACACAGAATTGTGCTTCAGCTGCTTGTCTGCTTTGCTCCGTTGCTCCTGCGCTCACAGTCTGTTAACACAGAAATGAGTCCGTGTCATAGATGACAAACAACTAATCTAATTGGCTTCTTATCACTCTAGACTCAAGTTTGTAGGTTTAGGCACACAAGCGAGTGCCCAACTGTAACGAATCGGAGGTAGATAGTAGTCCCATGTAGTCCACGGGAAGCATATGCTCGAAGAGTATTCGCTAAATCATCCACGACCAAGCAAAGGTTAAGAACTATTACCACAATATCATTTTTTACACCTAATCTACCCGCGCCGTGTTGAATGCTTCCCCCCCCCATTTTTAAGAGCCCGGCCTGCTGTTTAAATTAATTAGGCTGAAATGACACGTCTACTTGAAGCTGCAGACTTCTTTTACAACAGTCAAACATTCCATTCAGAACCAGCAGCACGGTTAAGAGAAGATAATGATGATAACTATCTGAGCTGAATGCTGCAGGGATCTTCATGAGACAGCTCACGGGGATGGCTAAGTTAAATATGCTGGCTGGCTGATTACATTTAATTCCCCCCGTCTGTCATGGCAATGAGAACAAATTGGGTTGTTGTGGCTGCTGGTAACGCTAATCTCCCGTAGTGGCACTGGAATATTACAGCAAAACAGGGAGCCGCATTTAGATATCACGTTATGGCTTTAGGAAGGACTATATCACGCATAAATGAGATTCTCTCCCGGGCTCTTTCAACTGAGAAAAACGCTATTAGCACTTTAGCTCTCTGCCCTCTTCCTGCCGTACGATTTGCTTGATTAAGGTCATTTCAATATGACTTTGTAGTGTGTATCCATTACCCTGCCAACTCTCCAAATTAACAGTCTCTGTCTCGGACTCGCTCCCCCTCAACACACACACACGAGCAAATACATCCACCACATGCTGCACATACTAAACACAGCCTGTATACACACAGGATCGCAGTCCCTCGCAAGCATGTCCTTGACACCCCTCTCTTGCTCTGACAGTTAATACTGAGAGCAGGCGTGGAGGCAAAAAGCTGTTCCTGCTCCACAGCTCTGGGACAGCACCACCAAGGAGGAACAGGCATCGGTGGCGTCCGGCGTGAAAATCGAACGTACGGAAAAGGGTGAAAAAAAGGCTGATTTCCCCCAGGCAAGAGCATGTCCTCCAAGTTTTTGTTGCCGCCTGGCCTAATTGTACATCACTTGCTCTGCTGTTCCAAGAATGAATGATTTGTGGCCTAAAGCAAACAATTTATCAACGCCAGCTTGAACCTGAGCACCTTATATTATCGCACCTATTGTTCGTCGATGTACTTAACGTGGCTGTATTTGCTCAGAGAGTGTGTTTAGAGCAGCCAGGGTCAGAGAGAATGCGTAACAATAACGGAGGCCCTAAAACTCGCATTCATTAAAATGATAAAAACACCCGAGGCAGCCCCGTGGTGGAGTAGACAGCGGGAGCAGCCTCAATCTATTTCCACCTGGCTAATGTATGCACAGCTATGTTTGCAAACCTGCAGGTGTAATAATTTCCAGTGAAATAACAAGTCTCATAACTGTTGACTGTTCCGCTCCCAAAGAACGATGCCACCAGGTGAAGCCTTGTTTATGCAGTCATGGGTAAAATGAGATTTACGCCTCGTGTCTTCAAAGGTCATTCCGCACATTTTTATTTTTCATTTTAGTGAAGTGGTGTATAAGCATTAATAAAAAATAGCTTAGCAACTACTGGACGGGTTGCTTTGAAATTACATACGTAGATAGGCTCCGCTAGTGGGAATCTGTTATCCCGCAATCTTATTTTCTGGCAAACCTCACCTTACACGCCTGTGAAACACATTTTGAAAGTGAGGAGCCTGAACGACTTTGAATGAGTTTACAGCCCACATTCAATTTATTTCCACAATTTCCTCATAACAAGGCATGATCTGGGTCAGTTTTTCATTAAAGGAGAGGATTATCGATCAAGTCTTGGGTGTGTCACGATGCCAGTCGTGAATGAAGACAGAAGCAGTATTTATCACCCTGCCTGCAGCGGGGCATAGAGATGCTCCAACAGTACAGAGACAACTCTCAGGCAGATGCCACTATAAATAATTCATGAACAATAGAGCCAGAAGAAGAACCTTGGAACAGCTAATTATTCAGCTCGACATTTCAGCAACTCACAGGGAAGTTGAGGGCTGAAAAGATGGCATTGTCATTATCGTGGTTGCTGCTGTGTGTGATAATACACTCATCCTGATGTAGAAGGAGCAGCCAGCCTCTATTATTGAAATAAAAGCATCTATTTGATCACAACAAGTCTCTTCCTCTACCCCAGCCAAGGAGAAAGAAGGAAAGAGATTTTCAACATTTGGTTCCAGAACATGGCTCTGCTTACCCAAACCTTTCCTGCTCTTGTTTAGACTTTGGGCTTATCCCTGTTTGCTTTTTGCAAAGCACAACTTGCTATCTGGCGAGTAAAGCCTCTCCACAGGGACGGCAACATAAAGCAGCCTCTCCCCTCAATTAGAGGACACCCACACTTGGGTTGAGAAGGCAGGGAAGTTGACAGGGTCTCCTTTCTTCTCTGTTTTTACCTTGAATCGTATCTGAGGTGTCCAAACGCTCACAGAAAATCCATTCCGACATTCGCCACGTGTCATTCTGTCTGCAAATGCGAGGGATGGCGACGACATAAAGCAGAAGAAAAACATTCCTTTTCTGCCAGCTCTGCCATGTTGATCTCGTGAGCGTGCAGCGAACAGAATTCCACACACTAGTTGGCTTGTCAGATCTTCGGCGTTTAAAAAGCAGAGGAGCTACAAACTATTAGTTCATTTTCTCGTGGTTCCTCCTATCTTAATTTTCAACATTTCAAACTGTCATTCACTTTTAATTGGAAACGGGCCTTATTATCACATTTTCTACAATTGCACACTGTCCTCTTACTCTAATTGTTCTAATTCTTCATATCCCTAATTACACTGGCTGTTAGCGGTGAAGCATAAATCCTGTGGGAGGCTAATAAATGGCTGAGGCTGACAGGAGCACAAAAACCCACAGCTGGCAGCCTGGCTTTGAGCGTCACTTACCTCACCGCAGCATCATATTCACAGATCATGTACAGAAAAACACAGTGAACTCTACTCTTATATTTATCAAGGACACCTCGCAGCATAACGATCCCCACGCCGCCACAATCATCACATTCACGCTAGAAGATATACATCACTGGCTAAAGCATGTTATGATTGTTTATAAATATGCATGCTAGGTAGATATTTCCTCTTCAAATACACTCTCATGACTATTGAGGCTGTGTATTTTAGTAAGAGGGCGAGAGAGAGAGAGAGAGAGAGAGAGAGAGAGAGAGAGACAGAGGGACACACCAGTCATTGTTATCTAATTATCATATAACAGTCTTAGACCAATTTAATCTCACACACTAGCGTGATTAATTTTGTCTCACTGTGTTCATCTTAACCAAAGGATCCAAAGAGCCATTTACCTGAAAAAAAGATGTTGCAGTTTTCCTCATTAGAAATGGAGATAAAGTATAGCAGGTGCAGATCTTAACAGCACTCTGTGGTCGGGTGAAAGGCTGCACTGCTCTTTAATGAGTTCCCTCTTTGCACTGCTAAGAGATGAGAGAAACTGGTCATGAATGAAGAGCGCAGTGTTGATCCGAGCGCAGGCTGGAGCTCACACTGAGCTGATCGCTGCATCCATCTTTGCGCGAAAATGCAAAGCGGAACTTGGATGTCAGCACATGCATATTTGCAAGATGTCGGAAATCTGTTCCGCTTTTGGCCGCGGTGGCTGCATGGCAACTTGGTTCAATTAGTCATTCGGCAGTTTTAATGCATATTTTCCATCTGACACATCATGCATCCGTCAGATGTTTGACCAGGGAATTAATCAGGCAACCAATCTAGTAAACAGCTGAAAAATAAACAGCAACATACAGCAACAGCGCAAAACATGAAAGGTTCCCCCAATATTGGACAATTAGGTTTGGATTTAGTAAAAGAACGGGGCACTTGAATATGAGATGAAAGAAATTAAAAAGCTGAAAATGCAGAAAGGTTTAGGAACCATTTGTGGAGTGTTTGGATGCACTCACGGTTTCTTTCCATCGGAGAAAGAACAAGGTTACCTTAAACTTAAAAACTACAAATGGCTTGTGGAGCCACAGTAAATCAGCACTGTGACCTTCAATTTATTGTATGTTCATATTCTCTTCTCTATGCAGCAAGATGGAGATGGTTTGTGATTTGTATTCAGCATTTAGAGTTGTTACGGGTTGCTCTATAGTTCTGTTGCATGCTGATGCATTTGGGCTGCACCCGCAACAAGAACTGGAGTGGAAACCATAACATTACACCAGTGCAGCATCATTAAGGCCAGCATGCCATGTGGTAAAATTTTGGATTTTAAGGAACATTAAGAAGATTGTTAATCCCTTCCTCAAGTATTTTTTGTTGTCAGTGGTTGCTTGGCGAATGCTTGGAGTATTTTTATTTTTTAAGTATAATTTGGGTGTTTTCTGCATTTAAACAATCTCTTGTAACTATTACAGCCACGTGAGACACCTAAGTAACTAAAATTGGGTTGATTAGCATTCAGGAGGATACAATCAACTAATTACTAGCGAGGCTCCTGATCTTAATCTGTAGACTCGTAGCCTCTTTTATCTTTCATAACAGCAGGTGAGTGTGATCTCATTGTCTGTTTGCATGAGTTTAATGCGGGGGACTCTTCATAAGGAGATTTGATGTCTTGACATTTGCGGTATGCCTCGATGGCAGCTTCAGCAGTAATGCCAGTCATAATGCAGCTTGTATAACATCCTGTAACCTGCTGTGGATTATCCTGACACCTCCTGCCTCAGCAGCTGTTGGTCTTATTGTTCGTCCTTTCAAAACGTTCGCTCATTATCTCTCCATGTTGGATAATCACACCTACACCAGTCCAATTTAACTACCACTAACATCAATCAAACCCGGATTGCTTTGTTTATTAAGCCGGCACTCTATTTTTGTTTCTTTTTATTTAGCTGCAGCATCTTTTGAATTTCCCTTCGTGCTTTTCTCACACCACCTGTTTGCCAAGGCAGCGAGTAAATAAATACAACCTCTTAAGATTTCAGATGCTGCAATGCCCAGTGCATCTGTGAATAAACTTATCCCAAAACCATTGGATCGAAATACCGCCATGGTGACGACATAGCTGCCAAAATCTCTGTGCGAAAATCCATTTTTGAAACGCTTTCGTGAGTTCATTATGGGTTGAATTAATATGGTTTTTTTTCCTTTTCTTTTGGTTGTTTAGCTTGTGCTGCTGCCACATCCGTACCAAATCCAAATAGCAATTAACTTAAGCCGCACTGATTATAGTCATTGCTTTACTTTCACCATTTACACACATTTTCTGTCTGAATGCAACTAATGCATCTTCACTATAGGCCTATACCATAACACAAGAAGTGAGAGAGGATCAAACGTCTAAATATTTACACAGGATTACACAGTGGTATAGCTGAAAGTCTGAAAGGTGGCCTGGAGTGCCCTCCTCTAATCAATCACACCAAGTCTTTACAGGACACTGCATCAGCAATAGATTGACATCTCTATGTCACAAATATGATGCAACTATCATCAATCGACTATCCGCACCCACTCTGTCAGGTCAACACCAATCCAATCGGATAAGTGATACAAATACAACCCAAAATTGTGTCGTTTATGGGTAAAGACAGCAAGTTTCTCATTCATACAGATTCACATATGACTTTCTGGGCCATAGGGATCCACAAAGGGAAGGGCTGAGCACTGGGTATCAGACAAAATATCTGTACTGGCATAAAGGAGTAGTATGACTATGATAGTAGTTCTTATTAATCCATATTATTCAATTTTTTGTTTGATTTTATGAGAGAAGGCTTTGTTTTTAATTGTATACTGTGGAAAAAGTGGAAGCTCAGTTTTCACAAAATGTTAGGAATAGAAAAAATACGTGGGCGTAAAGCGCTTCAGTAAAATATCAATGTATTGGTATTTTTTTTTTTGTTTTAATATTTTTATGTATTTTAGTGCTATATTTGTGACAAATACTCTTCCCTTCAATGGCCTTCACAGCTTCCCAGAGCCAATGTGATGCCTGTGTGACCAACAGTCTCCATGTTTGAGAAGGAGGTGACATAAATGATGACTCACTCACCAAATATGTAATCAATCGAGTATCTGTTGATTACAAGCTGCTCATCAATCAATGAATCATTACAGAACTAGATGTGTTTGTATAAAGTATTCAATAACATGGATCTTTCATCCTCTGTAGAATCAAAGCCTTTGAGTGTGTGTGTGTGTGTAAGAAATGTGATAGTCAGCCCGGGACACACTCAGGTCCTGCTGGTGACCTCCAAGCGTGACCATCCCTGTTAGTTACTCTCTGACTAGCACTGGTAAGAACATCTATCTGAGGTAGCGTTCCTCGGTAATGAGACCAACCGACCGTCCGGTTGTCAAGGCCTCGGCTGTGATTAGAGCCGTTGCTAACCAACTCCTCCTCTGAGATCCCCAGTGTTGTGTTTTCTTTCTACGTGTTGTCTTTTGCCCCACGGGGGGAGGCAGACATCATTACGTGCTACATCTAACGTCACAGCCTCCTGACCCATAACCATGCCGCCTCCCCCTCTCCATCACCTGTCCTCTAGTTTGTGTTTTGGACCATGACAGTGACGAGTGAGGGATGCTCCTCCCATAGCTGAGATGAATACAAGGAGTTGATCCTATTGGAGCCTGTCCATATAACAAACACACATGGGACTGGAGCCTGTTTGTTGCCATATTTCATATTCAGAAAGAAAACAGACCTCGTGTCTTGGCGGGTGGTTTTAGCTCTACCCTCCCCTAAATGTGAGCTTACTGTATGCGTGGTGTGGTCAGAAAAAGCCTGCAGATCAATAAGTATTGATCACTAAATACAGAATATCAAAGTTAGCCACAGGGACCCCTTTGATTCTAATCTTCACAAAACACATGATTCACATGTACCAGGTTGACCGTGTAGATATATTTTAAAACTACATTTTACCCACTAAAACGAAACCACAGAAACAAAACGCACCTTAGCAAGAATGAAAGGGAAGTAAATCTGTTGTAAGCTGATATGGTTTCACTGTTATCAGTCTTGGCTCAAGGCTCGCAGCCACTCACGCACGCACACACCCCTGAGATAAACGTGTCATCCCAAATAATTCTCCCGTGTCATCTTTGGAATATTCTTTAACGATTCCTCAGCAGAAAATATGAACAGCATCGCGTTTAAGTGCACTTTCGGAGCGACAGTTAACTGTGCGCAAAATCAGCGGTATTTCAGCGCGCAAGAGCCTCCGCTAAATGATGGAAACAACAGAAGTGATACAAATCAGATGCGATGCGCTTCTTTTATGATCAGCAAACAAAACACTCACGTCTCTGAAGCGGTTCCAGTGCTTGATCTTACGGCTGTACTGGGAGATGGTTGACAGCCATTGCTCATCTTCCATTAAATTCCCAGCTTTTTCTCCCTCTTTGCCACTTTTCACGTCTACCTGGAGGGAGAACCCCAGCAGCAAACACAGGCAAGCGGCGATTCTCAGGACGACCATGTTGCTCAGATCAGCTGATTTTTATCCTCCTGCTGCTCCTGCTGCTGCTGCTGCCTGTCCTCCAGCTGGAGATCCACATACAAGAGTGATGCTGATGCTGCTGATGCTGCACGGGCTGAATGGGAATGAGAGAGAGAGAGAGAGAGAGAAGGAGGGAGAGAGGGAGGGGGGAGAGGAGGGTGTTTTTGCTTATTTGGTTCCATCATTTCAGTGATTTGGACTGTCTGTGGTAAAATACCTAAGCACACCCAGATAACAACACACACAACTACACACCTGAGGGAAATAAGTACGCGACTCCTTCAGGTAATTGTAGAAAAATTACAAAGGAGAAATACTGCGTTTAATACCACTATTTGCAGATCATTTATGCACGCACGCAGTCACTGACTTTTCCTTTTTTTGTACATTGCAGCAGTATGTAGATCGTTGGGTGGAATCTTTTAAGATAAGATGAGAACACATCAGATCAGATCAGATCGTCATCTGTCACAAAATTAATTAAGATACTTTAAAATGGAAGAGAGAAGACTCAAATTTCTTAAGTTGTATTATAGAAAATGTAAATCTTTTAATCTATTTTATTCCATTTTAGACCACTTTTACTTTTATGATTTTGTTATAAGAAATAGCTTGGAGGCTAAAATAAATGTGAAAATAAATATAATACAAACAATATGAAGATAATTAAAAGTTTCCGTCAGGTAAAGATAAATAACAGCGGTGACATGACGGGTATTGCCCATTGTCATACGACCACAATAAATGAAGTGGTAGAGTTTCTCCATATGAGATGTAGAGGAGATCAGCTGCTGTGTGCGGTGATGATTAAACGGTATCATTGCAGATGGGAGATATGATTTGTGCTACCTCGGCTATCATCCTTTTCTATTCTTCACCAATAGAGTCCAGAGGACACATGAGGACAAGGCGAGCGTTCTTTTATCCCTGTGTGTGATGCCGCCACCCCAGGGAAAATACAGGCACCGTGCAAAACTCAAATAATCAGTCTTTTATGGCCCCTCTAATCAAGGTAAGACCTTGATTAGCAAACCAAATGCAGCAGTGTGGGTAATTATCAGCCAAGTTCAAAATGTCAAAATCACACCACCTGCCACTGCTAAATACACCCCCAGACTATATTTAACCTCACCCCACACCTCATATCAGTCCACCGGAGAGTATACTGATACCACAGTGGGTTAATCCTTCAAAATATACACTTGTTACCAATATTTTGTCAGCTTTTCATCAAGATGCAGCAGTCTACAGAGGTTTTCTGCATCCACACATCATTTTAAGTCTACTCACATTATCGCGCCCACTCCCTAAACTCTAAGTGCACTCTCTCTCTCTCTCTCTCTCTCTCGCGTTCACTGCTCTGTTACATCCCCTGAAGATAAACATAATCTGCTCCTCTGCTCACATTCATTTGGGTTTAAGGTTACCAATACTGGCTCAGAAGTCATGAGGCCAGGGACAGGATCGTGTTCCTGTGATGTTGCTTAGCATGCCAAACTCACTCCGACCCTGGCATCCAATCAGTTGATGTGGCAGATGCAGGGATTCCTGAAAGGACAGAGTTCCTGGATTGGGAAGGGAAGGGGTGCAGGAGAAATGTTGAGCCGCTGCAGACAGTTGTGCACATCGAGAATATCTAAAGTTGCTAATGTGTTAATTAAGAGGTTGTCATCAGTCACGTTGTGATCAGTGTGAGTGAACTGTAGATTAAGGGTCACAGCTGAACTGGGTCGTTCTGAAACATCCAAATATGTTCTTTGCTCCATTAGCTTTAATGGTTGTTTGTGAGCTCCGATGTTATTGGGAAGCCTTTTCCAGGATCGGAGCAGCAGAAATCTCCCGAGGGAGGCCTGCATGTGCAATAACAGCAACAGTAAATGGAAAACATGTTAATGAGGGGTGTTAAACGTTTCATCTCATCAGCTAGCAAGTTTCAAGGATGAGAACAAGCCTGCCAAACGGAACTAAAGGAAATGATTTGAACATATTTATGAGTGTGAGACTTACCTCTTTTACTCCAAAATCCAAAATAGTAGCAAACGTACCAGACATCCATCACATTATATAACAAAAAAAGGACTGTAAATATATCTTAAGATGTTGTTTTTGTTTAATTCTAGATTACTTTTTTTGGAAAATAGAAGAGAGTGGAATAGAATAGTCTCTTTAATGTCATTGCACAATTGTACCCTGAAACTGGTGTGCCCTTCTGAACGGATCGTACAACAACTACAAACATCTTCATCATCATCTTTGCAGTTTCACATATCCTCCACATATACTGTACATATACACTGCATATTGATATTGCATACATTGTGAAACCTAAAACAGGTGTAACTATATGCTATAATAATTGCCTTGGTTCCGAATGGCCCCTGTTGCTCAACTTTTTGAATGTTTATTTATTTATTTATTTATTTATTATGTTTGTGCAGAAATTAGCTTGACTTGCGGAGGAGCTAGAAGTATTAAAATGTAATTGACTGCGACCCTGACATGGATAAGCGTTATAGATGATGGATGGATAATAGGGTGTATCTCAGACTGTCACACATCCGTGTTGTATATAATAATGTCACAGCACAGTGAGTCCAGTAAAGCAGAAAAAAAGACGACAGTGATACTTGACAGACTGCCTGTGAGCTCAGGGCTTGTATTTTTAGAACGATCATTATTTGAAGATAGGCCTATCGCCATGACTCATAACTGAAGTACAAGTTAGTAATATCAAGTTCATTTGTGCTACAGGTATTTAGGCCTATGTTATTGATGTCAATATTGATAGAACAGGCCTATTGATGCAAATATTGAAAACTGCAGTGACTGTGTTGTTATTGGTTGCGGATACAACAGTCTGGGTACTAAATTATAATATATTACAACGATATTTGAATGCTGGTTGGGGAAAAAACAAATACCAAAACGGTACAGAGGACCAGCTCTGGTCACGGTTCACCGCTCTGTTCAATCATTTCTGCAGCCGCCTGGGCTTTTCAGTGCAGTAACAGTTGCACTAAAGGACCTTTTCATCATCCTCAATTCTCAATTTGGATACTATCTGGTTAGAGAAAACACTGACAAGTGCTTTCACAGTTCAAAAGACAGGAGAGCGTGTGTGCTTTTCTATCTTGATGAAAGCGGTGGAAACAACATCAGATGGCATCACAAAGCCTCCTATAAATGCTCTAGTGGAATTATACAGTATACTGTCATACGGACAAATCAATAAGTCATCACTTTGACAATATCGTGCAACCGCTAGAGCTTTGTAGAGAGGGATGTTCCCTCTCCAGCAGCAAAGATGATCACTTCACTTAGATTTGTCTTAGAGATTTACAGCAGAGCACATTTGGGTGGCTCAGTAGCCAAAGGCACACATCGCGTCTCAGTGGTGTCTGGGGAGTTTTACTGCTTTTTGTTGTCTATCCTCTGTACCTAATAAAGTAAAATGCCAGAATTAATATGAATAATAGTGCCTCTCTAGCAGATGAAAAGAGCAGCCACTGCCATAACCGCTAAGGTCAAAGGTATAAAAAAAGTTAAGTCAGTTGGTTATTTGTGGACTTTGATGTACAAACTACTGTGGACTCCAGCCTCAGTCCTGAAGTAATACAGGTTTTGACTCAATTTGCCCATTGAAATGTCTGTGAAGGTTCTACTTCACCCAGGTCATTGTTATCCAAGAGGGGTTGAATCAAGTGCAACTGGACTTTATAGAAGATACTTGAAAACGTTTCACCTCTCATCCAAGAGGCTTCTTCAGTTCCGAACTGAAGAAGCCCTCTTCACTCCTATTTTTGTACTTAAGTGAACAAGTGTGCGTTTCAATTGTAATGGAGTTATTCTCTCATTAACTTGCAGTTATTTTGACATTAATTTATATACATACATGTAGCAGAGAAATGAAGAAGATGTGCAGCTATCAATACCATCTTTAACATGCAAGGGGCTACACACACACACTCAGGCACACAGATTATAAACCTGTAAATACTATATGTCTCAGTGCTCTACGTTGAGCTGTGGAAGAATTCCCTAATTGAAAAGGGATTAACCGATGTCATCCACTTCCCCTGGTTCCTCCAGGCAGATGCTGATAAAACCTATCTCTCCTGTACACGAAGCCTAATCAGTTTACACAAAAGGAGTCAATGGAAAGAAAGCTCCATCTGAAGAAAATCAGACAATAATGCGTGCAGCGAAATTTGATGGTTTGCTCATGAGTAAATATTTGCTATCTACAACTGATAAAGCTTGTCCCCTCTCCTGTCCTACTACAGCACACCAGACTAAGCATTAGCTTTGTTCTTTATCTGGTGACACAGAACAACTCCGTATGGATTGTTTCAGGCATTCCTGCGACGCAGTGTTTAATTAGAACAGGCCAAGGGTGGATGCTTTCTACAATTGTTTATTTATTCCTGTACGATTTGCACAGAATGTTAAAATGTTGCACCATATGCCACCGAGATGGAAAACATATTGCACACAAAGGCAATATTTTTCTAATTTACGAAAGTAAATCAGCAAAGGTGCTATGACATTTTGTTGTCAGAGAAACAATGCTAATAGATTATTTTCCCCCACTTCTGTAATTCTTGTTTATGAGCTGGCACTGGCTCTCCTGATGATGTCACTGTACACGATGAATAAAATGATATCTTGAAAGCAAATTCCTGGATGGGAGAACCATCAGGAGAATTTATTTTGAAATCTGGGAAGTGAATGAACCACATCGGAAGGCATTTAATAAGTAATCTCCAGTGACTTACAGCTGTAAGAGGACCTGCTATAAATGTGTAGATTTAATTCAATTGGATTTAAACTGGGTCACATGGCTATTAAAAGTGCAAAGTTGGTTCAGAGCGGTCTTGACGGCATTTTGCTCTTGCAAGTGACTGTTATTCTGCACTGTGGGCAGTTGCAGCAGTGTGAAAATGCAGTCTTTTTCACTTAAAAAATACATTATCATCAGAGGAAGATTAATATTCTTAATACTGGTGTGCTAAGTCTCAGCAGATGATTTATTTCCAAACTGCATTATCAAGAAAATACTCACCGCAATAATTGACATATCGCAAGAGAGAGAGAGAGAGACCTGCACCACAATCTCCTGGACAATTTATCAAAATATACAGTTCATTTCACAATAAAGACATATTTTAAATTATTTTATCCTTTTTAAAGTCTGGTAGATGGTTTGTGCCCATGGTTTTTATGCTTTTTTTTGTTGCATGCAAGAATTTAGAAAACCAAATACATATTAATAGCTTTTGATATTAAAAAACAACCCAAAATTTGTATAATTAGTCAATTTCTGGGCTAAACTCTAATAAGTCCCTCCTTATTAAGTTACATTTTAAACTGTATTGAATAACCCAAAGTTCCCAAAGCGACCAATTATATCAGGATGTCTTATTGAAATGCTATAACTCCAGTACCTTAGAGTTACTATAATGTATTTTTAGATTTCTTAAAAATCATACTTTTTAGTTTCTTTTTTTATGTGGTATTCCGAGTTATTACTGTGTTAATAACTCGTTCAACTAATCCTAATTCCTTTAAATAATCTTGAACAAGTGGACTAAAAGCGTTCTTCATCTCCAATTAATTTCCCAGTGTTTAAGGGGGAAACACATAGTTTACAGCAATGAAATTTTAATTGTGCATATTAAACCCATAGCAGGTTGTGAGTGCCCTTTTAAACTCTTATTGTACAAACAAACAGGAAGGCAACAGCAGAGTCTACATGCTGATCAAACATACAGGGCAGCTGAATGGATGGAGCAGCATACAGACATGGACAGCTGCAGGCTGCCTCCACAGTCAGCTCTCTGAATGATAAAGAGCTGCTGCAGAGATCACCCGCCTTCCACACTGGAGACACACATCACACATTTCAAACACTCTTGACTTGGTTGTCCATCAGGGCAGCCAGGGAGCCTGACAGTGTGATTAGTGACGCCCACCTGGAGAGCCTCATCAAACAGAACTGAGCAACAATCACAGGAAGGTGCGCTATCATAATTCAACGTCAATGTGGTCCAATTTAAAAAATTTCAATTTTTCTAAAAGGTCTCAAGAATACGTGTGTATCATTTACATAAAGGCTTGATGAAAATAATCTTCACATTCAAACTCCTTGAGGGGGAAAATGTGACACGAGGGCTCTGAAACTAAAGCAAAATGTCATTTTAGTGCTGGTTAGATTTCACAGTTTTCTGAATCTTCCCCTTTGTGAATTAGATTTGTTTTGTGATATCACATACCCTGCTCTGTTAAATAAACCCAAGTCAACGACTGTGCTTTACGAGACACGTGATAGAAAAAAATGTACCTTAAAAGTAATTAAGCGCTTAATCAATTTGCGTGTGTATTAGTCACTCCCAGCATGCAAATCAAATATATCCCCTGTATTTAAAGGTCGTCCACATGGATAAACGCATTCCTCCAGTGCTAAATGGAACCCCACGCTCTAATTATGCTATGGAAAATTATATGCTGCGGCTTTGCATATCGGTAACCAAGTTATGTTATATGGTGAAACAATGATCAAGAAAGTCCATCACCATAGTAACCATGATTGCACAGTCCCTGTGGCTCCACTCTAAAACCCTGACGCGTGAACGAGTCAAAGGATTGGAAAATCATTTCTCAGGTGGTTTCATGCTTACTTATGTTCATTTGACATGGCTGTACTTTCTAATGCCAATGATCAAATAAAACAATCCAGCAACAAATCTTACATTTGCAATTTGTTGGCACCGCGGTAAACAGGTATTGATTCAACCCTATGGAAATTGTACTCAGTAGTGTTGATGTATCATATTGCGATACTAGCAAAATGTACAGAAAATAACCATGGTACCTCAATCTCCACGTTACTGCACTGGCTTTCACTGGCGTCTTGCAACATCACACATCTTAGATCTATTTACATCCTCTGGCACTTAGTGTGGAACGTAAATTCTCCAACCACAGTCTGCTAACTATCACACGTTCCCACCTAAAAAGGGCCACGGCCAGAACGTGTTCGATTTGTATACAATTGTGGTTCATTACGTCTTGATTTTCTGTGTCTCTAAGGACTTCATTTAAGAGTGCAATGCCTTTGATTTATTTGTTAACAACACTGAAATCACATCCTCTGAACTGCTTTTTTTTCGTCTTGTGTAAATGTGAATATTTGTATTTTGTGTACTACTACTACTACAATGTACCTGTGTGCATGCATTTTCCATACAACTTAAACTATAAGCTCTTTCCTATGTTCACAATGTTAATATTTCCTCATTAACATTCATATTAAACGCTCCCAACTCTAATGCAGCCCATTACAACACAACTCACTGTGGCATGGAGCTGGATCAACATCTCTTTGTTGCAACTAAAAATAATGAACTGGATTGTCTTAGATTTTAAAATTAATCTTGATAAACTGTTTATCTCCTGTACTTGTCTTCAGTGTGCCTCGCTCATTGTGGAAACATCAAGAGGACACCTAAGACACACACAAACATGCAGCCTCTGACTCATTAGTGCACTTACACAATTGAATTTAACTGTGAAATGTCTACAAGTGAACACTTATCATTTAGTATGAGTGTCTTGTTAAACCTTCAGAAACAGGGATCCACCCGCAGAGGGAAAAGGTCAGCCGTAACACTATGTGGCAGTGAAGTCTCACTTATCAGGCTTATTGAAAGGGACGTGTGCATGTCTCCAAACCCCAGGGGTCATGTTGGACCTTCTACTGCAGGATGTGAGCCGACTAATTAGGCTGAGAGAAATGGCAGCATTTGGAAAAGATGTATGTCAAGCAGCTTGCCCACACAAATATGACGGGCAGCATAATCCTGTCCAAATTATCCAAATCCAGTCCAAATCGTTAATTTACACAAAGCTATGGTAATCCAAAAATCTGTACCTGCAATTTTATCAAAGTATATCTCAAATCAAATGTTCAGTTTTGTACATTTTATGAGAGATGACCTGAAGTAATTATTAAAATGATCAATCGTTATCTGCACTAATAATGACAAACGGCCATGATATGCTCCATTGCCCAATTTGAGGCAATCAGATTTCTTACATAGACTTACCAGCTATCAAAAACCTTAACAGCTTTCAGTTTACAATGATATGAAACAGAGAGAGCAGCAGTATTCACAACTAACTTTGATTTACTGATGAATCAATGATCAGATTTCTTTTTTTAATTGATCAACTCCTCATTTCACACCTTCCCTGAATAATTCAATATGTCTTCCATGTGTGGCTCTTAACTCTTGATGTGTTTCTTGAGGAAAAATGCTCAATGCCTCCTTATTTATGTCACTGCCAAGAGAAACAAGAACGTCTCAATGAATTTCATTAACTTGCAAATGAGGACGCAGCTGTAACGCCATTTCCTCAGAATGCTCAACGTACAGTATTTGTTACCTGAATGTGATGTCACACAGTATGTGCAATAGTAGCACACTAACAAGCACACTCCCAGGAGACAGGGGAGGATGATTATGCCTTTTCCTGGCCTGAAATGATAAATTCTTCACCCAGACATTGGCACAGTCAATGCATGGATGGCTGGCGGGCGGATGACTAAATTTGCATACCGCAATCTAATGGCTTATGTCGACAGAGGAAAAGTGGGAGGATGGACAGGAGGGAAAAAAAACAACCTCAGCTGTCAGCAGTGTAACTTTTGGCCACCCAGTGATTGCCCTCATGCATGCAAAGGAGCAGGTGTCACCAACCGAGGGGCAGGCTGAAAAATCTCTGAAGGCAAGAGCAAGAGGTACTTTCTATGTCTACTACTTTCTATGTATGAACAAATTCAACAGACATGGAATAGGAAAAAGGTTGGTGATGGTATAGCAATGGCACGGATAATTAAACTAGGAGGGTAAAAAAAACCCACATTACTGCACACATTGACGCAATAAATCATATCAATGAGGCATAAACAAATTCATGACCCAGTGATATACAAGGAAATGGGTGGTTATGGTCACCTCATAGTAGTTATTTCCTACAGCTCTGTATAGACAACATAGATCAGTCAGACATTCTACTGGAATGTTTAATGAAAGTGTTTTATATTTTTGCAATCTATTAGTAAGAGCAGTTTGGAAGAATAGTTTAACTGAAGATTGATATTCTGCTGAGCATGTTTCCCTTGATCATTATCTTGTGCTATACCACCACTCATGCATATGAAAATATTCAGTGGTCACTTTATTAGAAACATATGTTCAATTCCAATAGAATTCCAATCTTCCATACCAAGACTAAAAGTGGTGAGGGTAAAGAAGTCATGCTACTGTTTTGATTGGAATTTCTGCTTGTTTCTGTTTTATTTATTTTCTTTTGAAAGCCTTTTGATTTAAAATATGCTTTGTGCAACTCACTTTGATGTTGCTTGACTCAAGTCCCCCGAGGAGAAGTAATTCTCCTAAGACCCAAAAGAGAAATTTTACAGCCTGCATGCATATGTTCTGTAATTTCAAAATGATTTGTGGATGAGTCATTTATTCCCCCACACAACCTGATCATAAGGGGGTTTGGTTCAGATGAAGTAACAGTGACAAGTCATTGGCAAATAAAAAAAAAACAACGACTCATGCTGCCACCTACTGGGCAAAAAGCTCAACACTGTATTTCATAGTCTGCTCAGTTGAAAACTTCAATTTGCGATTGATTGTGATTTCACACCTCAGGAAAAGCTCACGTCTATGGAAGCTCATGAGAATTGGATGCTTCCCGCAGAACTGTAGTAGCCTGTGCAATCTGTTGAATATCTCTGAGACAGATGGACAGTATTCAGGTCGAACTCTCCAAACTGATACGCACCAAACATCTGGAATAAATGAGCAAAGAGAAAAGAAAGAAAATCACAAAAATCCAAACACAAATCTAAACCTCACTGTACCAGTATCTCCTATCTTTATTACCACAGTTTTATTATTATTATATTTTAATCAGGGCAACACAGATGGTTTTTGAGTAGATCTAGGGAGTTAACACAGAAGCTCCACATGCTGTACCCTTACACCACAGCTAATCTGGGAACATAATAATTTAGGATGAAAACAGGACACACTTTGCAGCTGTCGGAGAGACTGAGGGCCTGAACTGACCTGATTATCCTCTACGCTCTGGATTAGTTTTACACTTGTTAGATCTATCTAAACCTTTCAATTTGAGTAACAACTACACATGAAAATTTTAAACTATTTCATTAATAAGTAGTTCATCTTGACAAACAAAAATCGATTAACACCACTAGGGGGCAGCTAAGCTATCCTATTACAGCAGGGATAGGTTTCAGCTGTGAATTCTGAGTTTTATGTAGACATTATAGAGATTAAAAAAACGCAAACATAATCTTGATGATGCTGTGGACATGAAGGGAGTTCTTCATATGTTCCTGAATGAATAGAAGATCAAAATCTAATCATGTCAACACTAAGATGATTCGTTTGATACTTTGAATCCCCATGAAAACGTGATTAGCCTAATCTCTAATTGGCTAAAACATGACAAGAGAAAGAGCCCAATTTTTTCATCACGATGTAACAAGAGCTTCATCTTGACGCATTTGAGGAATTCAAAATAATTATCACAACAAAGGCAATACTGCTACAGCAGCCAACGAGCAAAAAGAGGGCATGCAAAAACTGGCAGACAAACTAAACACAAGAGTAGTCCTGACAGATATCAGATTGGGTGATTATTTTTTAATGTAATGAAAATTCCACAAGTAATTTAAATAATAAAAGGAATTGACTTAAAACCCATCTTAGATGGAGCAAATATCCAAGGATAACAAAATATCTGAAATAATACCAACTCCTAGTGTTCTCTTTCGGCATCTAGGTCACACCAGACAGGTGAATTTACATCACAACAAGCTCACTTGTCTTTTGCTTTGACATTGGAAATTTGGAAAATATTGCTGGAAATGCTGCAGATTCAACACAGCTCCATGTGACTCAGCATAATTATTAAACAAAAAAAAAGATTGCTGAAGGAGATACAACAATTAGCAGACTTACCTAAGCATGCTAAACCTTTTAGAAGGATGATGTGAAGAACCCAAATCAAACAAAACACTGTTTGCTTACACATTGAACATGTCCACAGAACCCAGTAGCATAACTTTTCCTACACGAGACAACAGTCTGATGGCGTTTGATTGAAATATGCCTAACAGAGCAACAGAGCAGACGGTGGAGGGGAACTGTGACAGTGCAGACAGACTGCATGGAAAACAACTGCTTATGATGGATGGCATGGATACCACCGCTGTCGGTGTGTATGTGTGCCTTGAATAAAAGTGTTTCCCAGATGCATATTATAGATATAAAATGACATTTCGAGGAAGGACTAGCCTGTTTTGTGATAGCCAGACTCAATGAGACCATCATGTGGTCATTCATGAAGTACTGCTGGTTTTAGCTCAAGCCAAATCTGTACAGATCATTATAGCCCCACCCCTTTCCTGTTGATTTTGACTTTTTGCCTTTGTTTTTTAATGGCTGCCAAAGAGTTTCATCTACTGTTCACTGAATTTGCATAGAAATGTCAAATTCAGTTAAAAGCAAAATAATTATTTGTGTTTTGATATTTGACATACTTTTCCTGTGATTAGTTGCCCATATTGTGGCTTTTTTGAGTTACTCCGCCATAACTCTTGAACAAAACACCATACAACACTTAATGGCACATGGTCTATTTATCACATTTCTTTTTATTGTTTTAAAGATGAAGAGATGTCTACTTCACTATTATATCTTGAATGTAAAATAACAAACACTTGTCATTTCTCTTATATATTCCCTCAGTATATCTAATGTGGGGAGTTTTCACAAATTTCAAGAGTGATTCAATATTTCAAAGAGAATACCTCAAAAATTCCAATAATTGGGTATGAACTACTGGTCTGTTAAGTGTAATATCTCACATTACATAAAGGAGCCAGCAAGTGTAGTGTTTGATTTCTTCTCACCTTTAATATGTTTCTGGCATCAAATGATTCTCTTTCGTTTGCAGTTTGTCTCCCTTGACGTCCAGTGTCTTCAGCTGGAAAAACACCAAAGTCAAACATTAGCTGAAATAACATAGAACACAGTTATCATGCACATTACATTATCTCCTCCTAAAATAAAGATGTTTACTTGCTGCTACAAGTCAGCTGGAACGAAAAGCGTTCACATCATTTAGTTTGTGGAACTCAAGAGTACAGCTTATCTTGATGAAACCCACAGAGAGCAATGCTCTTCACTTAGTGTTCCCGTGTTGGTGAACACGGTCAACACTCCCCTCTCGTGCACGCTACCCAATATAAACAAATGTTTGAGAACTAGGACTTGATGCACAGGCAAACTGAATGAAGCCATTGTCCGAGTCCTTGGAAAACACAGTCTTTGGTGCACGTAAACAACGCTGTGAGCAAAAACAGAGTTAGCTGCAGGAATTTGTTGTTGAAATAGTTCAGCTTCTACCCCTTTTTGTCACTGCAGCTCTTTAGTAAACCAACAGATTATGAGAGCACACTAACAAAATAAGCTCCTGTATGCTGCCCGTATCCGAACTTCAGAAAAAAACACTTGTAAATTTAGAGATTAATATGTTGCTTGTTTACAAGTGCAAAAACAGGCACTAAATACAAGGTTTAAATGAATCCAACACAAGTGTTCATGAGATTATACATAACTCCCGTCAGGCTTCATCATATGTCTGCTGATATTCCAGATCTTTGTTCCGAACGTTTGGAAGAGTAGGGGACACTACTTCACTGTCTATGGGAACATCCAAAACCTCTGTAAGGATATTATAAGATGTTTATCATAGATGTTAAATACCAAAGTTCCTGTAAATGTCAAACTCTGTGTACTTGGAATATATGCAAGGGACTTTATACAAACATCAAAACAGACTAAAAGACATCAGACTGTGTTGGTCTGGAAAGACTAAACTCCACTATTAAATAAACTCAGGACAGGCTCATGTTTTTTTCTCCAACCAGCATTTGCATGCTGGTTGACATGAGCAATTCATGAGACATGAGCAATTCATTCCATATATATTCATCCACTGTGTTTTACTTTTATACACTTTGTAATACTTTTTACTACTCATTTTGTTTTAATGCAAATATTGTTTTGTCCTATTCTGTTTGTTTTCTCTACGATCTTAGAGATCCATTTTACCATTTCCATAAATTCTTTGGACTTTGGATTATTATTTCACCCTTCCTTAATTGACCATCCTTGTTTGTTTTGTTTTTTGTATTCTCACCATTATAACACATTCCTGTCAATTATATTTCCTCTGTTGCATTGCGATTTGTTCAAAATGACTAAATACCTATATAGTCTATGCAGTAGTATCGGAAAGCTTGTCATATATTTTTAATGTCTTTAGAGCTGAAACTGATTTTAATTGTAATTATGTTACTCTACAGATTATTTTTCCATCTTTATTCAATTTTCAACTGTGTTGGATAAAATGTTGAAAGTATGTAAAATGTCTTTACCTGTGGAGTCCCTCCTGAACAGTGTATTCATCACAGTCCCATGCAGCTTCACTCTGTCCCATTCTCTGACCATCCACCCAGCTGACACAAAGTATTCAACCAGCCGGTCTGCTATCACCTGCAACCTGAAAACACACAACACTCCATCTGAACATAGAAAATTTACACAGGACCGAAGTTCAACATGTCAAATCTTGAGATTCTTCACAGATGTTGCTTTTCCACTTACTTGTCAGATCCATCTTTCACTTTTACTTTGGCATATAATACATCCACCATGCCTGGGTCATCATTCATGTACTCAATACCTGTCACCTCCACAGGCAAAGGGTTTCCATCTGTGATGTCACTGAAAGCAGACAGTTCAAAGCAGACCTCAATAACTCATATATCAAGATGAAGAAGAAAGGCACACATGTGAATTAAATATTAGTGTATCATAATAATGTTTGTGGCACCTACCTGATGAAGTTCCGACACTCTTTCAGGTGTTCGTAAGCTTTTTTTACTTCCATGTCATTTAACAGGGCCATGGTGCCGACTGTCAGGTGAAGCTTTGCCGGGTTTTGAAAGATACTTCCCTCTATTCCTCGATCCTATGAATGACATGATAGAAAGATGCAAATTAAACAATATTATAATTTTCTCTCTATTCACATTGTTGCTACTGACAAATTTTCAACACTTTAACAATTAATTTCTTTTATGTTTATATTACCTGTGAACACTGGTCCAAGACCTCATCTCTGAACCTGAGGAAACCTTCTTGAACTTTGGCATGATTCAGAGGAAATGACAGAAAATGTGTGAATGGCTGCTTTTTTCGGAAACTTTCAATAAGCACCTCAACTCGTGTGGCTGCAGATGTAACAGCAGCTTTGTGGGCACCTGTGATAACTATCAGGAAAACAAAGATGATTGAGAGCAAATCTTTAGTTTCATGTTATCTGTTAAAGGATGTGCCATTATTGTTGTAGATCCTCACCAATTTGTCCTTCCACCCCTTGTTTAGGGATACTTATAGATGTCTTAGTGTCAGACTCCAGTCGCCTGCGTGTCTCCCCTTTTTTCCCAATGATATATCTGGAAAAAAATGTGCTCAGATGCAAAGCCTGTGATGCATATTACCTTCAAGAAGACAACACGAACATGACTTTATCCTACCACTAACATATCTGTAACATCTACTTTTTCATAGATAACTCACTTGTAAAGAACACTTGGGACATCGATGGCACAGCGGTATCCTTTATCAGTTTGTTCAATGCAGTGGCCATCACAGGCTTCATCCGTAGGAAGATCTCCACTCTCTAAAAATACAAAATAACAAAGAACTTCAAGTATTCTGTCTCTCAATTTCTAATATATTTTATTGACATTATTTAGTTTTCATATATATATGTATCTTTTTCTCAATTTATTTCATTTATGTTTAACCAATTTTATTATGTGTTTGTCTCTGGTGAGAAAAGCATCTAGATTTCAACTATAATTAGCCTCACCTATTTGTTTTTATTCCTACTGCAACACACATACTGACCGAACTGGATTTAAGTGGCTACTGCAACTTACCCGGTGGTCCCATATAAGAAAAATCCTCTTCTTCTTCATACTGTTCTTCTTTAATTACATTTCGACGATACATTCTTCCGTTTATATTGATAAGAGTTGGACGTAACACTTCCATAATGTAAACGAAACACAACAAATTCAATATTTAGGTGGTTAGTATGCTAAGATACTTGCTGTTTGGGTTAAAAAGATATCAATTTGACAACTTAGCTAGCAGCTGCTGTCCATAAAGTTCACTTCCTCGCTTCACGGCACTCGACTGACGTACGTGTTAGTAGATATGTAAAAGGTGAGGAACGATAACTACATGTGTGGTGATACACACGACCTATCTACGTTACTGTTATGTCTGCACTTGGGAAGCCATTGCTTCTGACGTAAACTTGTGTCATTGTCGTAAATCGGTAGAACGCAAACAAGCAACAGCAGTTCATTAACTGCGTGGACTAAGTCGTTTTGCCCCCCTTTGGGGCATCTACGGTAACTTAAGCCAGTAGTAATCGCGACAGTTATTGCCGTATTGTCGGTAGTTATATTAAGAGTTGGTTATCTTTTTTGCTAACGACCTAGGAGACGTAGTTGTTAGCTTGTTTGCTAACGTTAGCCACTATATGCTACTTAGCCACCTGGAACTTCGCAGCTTTATATGTCGTTAATTGATCTATTTTAAGCAACTCGCTTGAGCAGGTGATAGCGATGTTTCTGAATAAAGTATGTGTTTATTTTAAAGTGTGCTGATACAATGGCAACGTCCTCCTCGTCTTCCTCTGCTGGAGGCGTAAGCGGCAGCTCAGTGACAGGCTCCGGGTTCAGCGCCTCAGAGCTCATCCCCCCGAGGAAGGTCCTCTACACATATCCAAAAGGAGCAGGAGAAATGATGGAAGGTAAGGCCAGCAGAAGTAAGTACAGCCAAGTCTGTCCTCACAGCATCGGAGGTTGTTCAATTCGTCCATGGACAAATCACCCAAGCACAGTTTTGTTATTAACATTTATTTGTTAAATATCATTATGGGTTGAATCACCTATTGTGTCATGTGTTAAAATCAATATTTTAATCTATTCTTATTCTGCCAGAAAAATGAGCTGTTTTATTTTTTCGTCCGTTTAAGTCGGCGTCTTTCGTTTGTGCTCTGCGTGTGTATAACAATATGCAGAAGTCAGTGTTTCCCCTAGGATCTCACCCTGGATAACCTTATAGACGAGCTTTGTCATTCATTTCCCTAAAACCCCGGTAAATCAATTGATAATTGAATAAATTTGCATTCAATGAGTTTGACTGACTTTAATTGGCCTTTTCATATCGGTAATCCATTAATAATTGATTTTTTTCCCACAAAGAAAAGGCAATAAACCTTGTAATTTCTTGATTGGTTCTGATTTAAAAATTCCTGAAATACGTTTCAGTTACACTTACTTTTTCAAGCTTTTAAAGTTTTAAGTTCACTTAAATTTCCTTTTAATCTTGATGTGGCTCGTGTCATTTAATACCAATTTCCCCATAATGAAGATAGACAGTATTTGGTATCTTCAAAAACATTTGGTATTTCACTAGAATTGAGAATAAAACTCAATAAAACTGGACCCTTTGTTGGTTACCTCATATTTGAAGAGTTTAAACTAGATGCAATGTTTCCCCTAATATTTAACAGGCCCAGCAGTTGCCAACACCTGGCCAGAAAATTGTGCCAATATTTTGGCAGATTATACAGGGAGTTTCCTCATTGGAAACTCATTGTTTCTGGATAAATGCTACCAGACTCACATTCATTCCTGTGATTACTCAGATTGCTCCACTGCTTTGTCTAACTGCAAACGTTTGCTGATTGTTACACGCATTAAAATAAAGGACATTTCTTTGAAAATCTTGTCAATTAAACCCTGGATTACGATCGCGTTGTCACAGGAGCAGATGGCCTGCCTTTCTTTTGAGGCCCACTTTATTGCCTGTCTACGCAGTAATTTACGTGGCTAGTTTGGCGTGCTCATAAAAGCACAGTGTGATGCAAGGTCAAAGACAAAGAGCATAGTGATGAATAGGACATATGACTAGGCAGAAAGTGTTGAGCTTGAAATCCTACTCCGGGATTAAGTAGAATGTGTTGTTTAAAATGCAGTGATTACTGCACTTTCATTGTCTTTTCATTAAACCTTCCACCCCTATGCTTCTTTTAGATGGTTCAGACAGATTTTTATGTGAATCTGTGTTCAGCTACCAAGTTGCCTCGACACTGAAACAAGTAAAACACGGTAAGTTAATAATTGCATATGCTAACAATCTGTCTGTTTTCTGAAAAACTGGTTCCAAATCTAAGTAGTTTATGTATATTCTTCCAGATCAGCAGGTGTCCCGCATGGAGAAACTTGCCAGCTTAGTTGAGGAACTGGAAGCAGATGAGTGGCGGTACAAACCTATTGAACAGCTACTGGGATTTACACCTTCTTAAATAAAGAAATATGTGTCCTTTTTATAGACCAGCCAAGGAGAAGGAAAAGGAAGGATAGTTTACTTGTAAATTCTATTTCTTTGTTACTATAGTCCATATCTTTTATGTGAAACGCTATCTACAGTACATATAACGAATGTGAGATATATTATTGTATTCCTCTTGCTTTTGTAAGAGTGACTTTTTTTTATTGACAGATAGTCTTAATGCAGCTGAAAATGGTGTAAGTTGTTGATTGGTGAACTTTAAGGAGACATGCAAAGCACTTTCAATGCAACCTGCAGGGGCGCTATTGGCAGACAGCAGCTACAGTCTCAGCTGTTCACTCTGACAAAGTTGTTCACAAACATTCAAACATTGTGATATATATTTTTCATGTATAGTTTGGGCTCCTATGTAATGCAAAGTCAACAATAACAACAACTGTGTACATGGCCCATCATTTTAAGTGTGTTCAAGATAATAAATGTGTTTTGACACTGTCATCTGCTGGCAACCTCTGTGCTCTCAGGCAAAGGATATCTGTGGTCATCATACATGCATTTAAGTGAGTTTTTGTTTTTCTTGCAAGGCTGCATTGACTTGTGCAAGTCTAAAAATCTGCTGCCTGCTCAGTCTCCCACTCATTCTGAACTTCTTCACAGCAGCCCTAAGTGAAAAACAAAGACAACTTGTAAATAAAGACATACAAACATTCCATGGCTCACTTGCTGTTTGTTTGCCTGCATTGCTCTCCTTGACTCCCTTCACTGATTTAATTCCTTTAAGATTGTAGACTATAGATAAACTGTACACACTGTTCTGGCTGTATTGTCTAAAATGACATACTGTAGCTGTTGGTCAACATTTCAGTTGTGCTGTTCCTTTGTTCCTTCACTGGGTTAAATTCTCACACTCAGTATGTTATCGAGTTGTCCTTTGTTCTGCTTTTTTCAGCTGCAAGGAGATGTACAGTTGGGGACGTTTTGGTCAATTTGTAAATTAATGTTTTCATAGAAACAAGGGTGCAGGAAAGTGTACAGAATGTACTGTTCTGGGCGCTACTTTTGGAGGACGTCCCAGACTGTTGTAGGACACACCTCCTGTTGAGACTAAACTTCTCTTTTTAAAAGTTCAAAAGTTTATTTTTACCAATTGATATCAAGAACTTCACTTTCTGTAACGTGCTCGTACTTTGAATGTGTTTTCTGCTGTTTTGCTGCACGTGTTTACTCTAGTCTTACGGCTTTTTCTTCCTCATGAGAGCTTCACGATGAAGACTCGTAAGCGATAACATCCTACAGAGAACAGTCTGTTACTGCACGTGTTTCATGTCTTTCAGTTCCTCCCACACATAATATACAGTGCATACCACAGACACTCACATGCAGACACACAGCATATGTTTGGCTTCTTGCCAAAAACATCTTTAGGCAAAGTTCATGTTTCTGCCAGACCAAAACACAGCGTATGCTTGTTTTTTGTTCAAAAATAAAGTTTTTAAGAAAATGCCTGTTTTTTTTTACGAGAACACATTGATGAACTATTTGAATTTAGTTTTTTGTTTTAATGCATAATAGAAGTAATAATGATGATGATGGTCCGCTTCTATTGACACATGATATAAAATAGATTAACGCTTAACTCCAAACTGTGCGCAAAAATGTCCCCCCCTCTCCCTCCAGTCACCATCAGTAATAAGCACCAAATCTTTGCATTTTTTTCCAGCAAGTAAGAACACTTGCATCAGATTTATAGAAGATTTGCACCTACACTATTTTATTTGGTTGGATACTGTGTTTGATTATGTCCATCAAGGAGCTAGAACATAATGCAATAAATGCAGCAGACATTCTGGTGATACACACACACAGACTCTCAGTGCATATATTGCATGACAAAATGATTACAATGCAAATTTGATTAAAAGGAAATGGTGCTGAGATTGCTGTTCTAACAAAGACATCTCTGGATTGCACAAATCTATCTCTCATTGGGGAAAAAAGTATAAAAATGAAAAAAATGCATTTGATAAACCTCTATAACGGTTTGTGTTGAGTAATGCAGCTGACTATGTGTTGTGTATTTCTATCACTCTGTCAGATGAAAAATCTGATGTAATGGTTGAGGAAAACAGATGACGTAATGTGTTTGTGCACTGCAAGATTAACCCAAAAGAGCCTTACGCGTCCATAGCTGCGTGCTTTCAATATCGTGGATGCACACAGAGCAATTAATTTATATTATTACATAATAATAGACAAAGAAATACATTAAAAATTGGGCAAACCCAGGCACATCCCAGTAGATTTCCACAACTATAGACTGCGATTACACCCACCTTCACTCCTCCTTCCCCTCCTCTTTTTGTCTCTCTCTGCTGCTGGCGTGTTACCAGGCAAGATATAGCTCCGATGGCAGGCCTCCTATTTCTATTGGCTGTCAGAAAAGAGGGGGCGCGGCCTAGCAAGCTCCGTATAAAAACATTGTTGCTGGTGGACGTGCAAAGCTGAGCAGCTGATGAGAGTAGAGAGAAGGAGCTGGAGAGGGTTAGCAGCTGCTTAGCATTTTTTCTTCACAAAAACCATCAAACAAACTATTTCCACTATACAACACGGATTCGAACAACGGCATTTTCAAAAGCTGTAAGTATGAAATCACTTTTTAAGACGAATAATTTTGACGAGTAAACAGCTGCTAGCTGCCTAAACAAAGAGCTTCTTGCTGCAGGGCTTGCTTGTTCAAATATTGTTTAAGGCTACATTTTTAAGCTGCAACTAATGATGGTTTCAATTACGCTATTTGTTAAATGTTTTATGACCAATTAGTCGTTTTGTTAATAAAATGTCAAAAAGTGACAAGTTCTTTGAGTCTGGAAAATGCCTATTCTGAATAGTAGTTACAAATATTCAGTTTATAATCATGTAACAAATAAGCAGCCAAGTCTTGACATGAATCAACAAAGGCTATTTTATTGCCAAATGAGTCATTACAAATGTTGTTCAATAATTTTTACCAATCTAATTATGGTTTCAGCACTAATCTCAAATACAATCTGTGATGTTTTACTGCTGACAAAACAGAATTCATCTTGAATTAGATCTATGATTTTTTGATGTTTTGATTTGATGTAGGTTTTTGTCTATTCAACTCAATTTCTACATTTTTTCACAAGTTCAGACAGGAGTGCTCATTTTTTGTTGTTTTTTCATAAACAGCTGACCTAACAAGCAGCAGACACAGTTAAATCCTGCGGAAGAAGAAGACGACGAAGACCACTATGCCTACTCTGTCTGCACCCATTGATGCTGGCAGCACACCCCCATCCCCTTTGGATGGCAGTCCCAGGAGACTGTCCTGGGGTAAACTGGTGCGAAGACTGACAGATTTCAGCTCATCAGCCCATAACGGTAGTCTCGAATCCAGGTCCAACAATGGCAG
>OMNV01011256.1:57924-80217 GCA_900303265.1 Brotula barbata | reverse complement strand
AACAATTTTGTAAAAAAAAAAAAAAAAAAAAATCAAAGGCCAGTGCTGAAACTTTTAATTGGCTAATTGAATCATTAAACAAAAATATAATTATTTAGACTTTTCTAGCAACTACTATGAAGTTTCTCATCTCTTGTCTTTTGAATAGGCTCAGACGTCTCCGGTGACTTGTCTCCATCCAAGGAGGATCTGTTTTATGATCCAATGGAGGAGACCATACTGAAAGAAGTGGTGGAACTTATTGCACGAAGCCTGAGAGATGCCAAAGATGCAGACTGCGCTTTAAGATGTACCAAACTTCTCATTCCTGAAAAACTTCTGGAGCACATAGGTAGTGAGCTCCTTCACCTGGCTGCCAGTGAGCCCTGTGGTTTAAGGGGAGCTCTCATTGACCTCTGTGTGGAGCATGGGGCTGCCTGTGAGAGCATGGGCCAAATATCTGTGGATCCCTACCTTGTCCCTACCTTTCAACTGACTATAGTGTTAAGGTTAGAGTCCAGTGGGCTGTGGCCTAAGATTCAAGGACTTTTCACCACTAAGTCTCCTTCCACTCCAGTGGTGAGACAAGCAATTAAACTCAGCACTGGCTTTCGGGTGATCAAGAAGAAACTGTACTGTTCTGAAGAACTGCTGATCGAGGAATGTTGAAAAATGCACATGCATCAATGGACTAAGCTCAACATTTTATGAACTTTTTAAAAATGCCCAGTTTTGCTCTTAGATGGGCCGTATTATGTGTATCTGATGCCTTCTGAAGCACAAGGATGGCTTTTTCTGTTGTTCCTATATTAAGGAAGTTAAAATTCATGGTACTTGGAGCGAGAAGCACTTGTTCGTTACACTAGATATCTGGTAAATTGACAATTTGCAAGTTTTTAAGTGCGTACCGCAGTTTCCATTGAAACCATTTGGTGGCAGCTAGCTATATGGTAATTTTCATTTGAAACCATTGTTCTCTTTTTTTTTTTACATGGCAATTTGATTGTGTTATGGGCTAAGTGAACCACTGAATGCTTGGCCTTGCAGCGGTTGCCTCGTGCAGGATATATTTGCAAAGCGTCGCTCAGAATTCCTAAATCATTGTGGTCCATGTCCTGCATTCAGCTTTATTTATTTGATATTCAAATACTCATGACATTGCACTGTTTTTGTACATTCATGATCGCAAATAAATTATTATTTTTTAACAGTACTTTGTTGCCATCTCATTTTGTGAAGCTTACACAATAGAAAAATGTAAAAGATGGAGGAAATCTAGAAGTTGAACTAGAAACAATGGAGCTTAAAAGTTTGGATGAAACATTTTAACTCTTACATGTAACTGCCGGTTTATGTGCAGATCAATGTTGAGTCAATTACCATCAGCCATAGTTAGATACATACACTTGTTAACAGGCACATAAACTACTGCAGCAATTACCAAGAACGCCACAATCAATGATGGCTGCATAAAAAAGACAAAATATATATATTTTAATCAATGTAATAAGTCTGAAAGCAGCAGCTTTCCAGTTGCTTCTAAGAATGAAGTCATCCTAGGATGAAGCAAACAGCACGTACTGCTCAGTCTGCACTGCACTTCATGCAAAACTATGAATGTGCAGAGTCATGTTACCTCCGATGGCTTCCTGTCTCAGTCAGCTGGCATTGTGTGCCTGAAATACTGTGGTCCTCTCCTGTCTTTCTACTATTCACAGACACGAGTCATTTCTGACATGTTGTTAGATCCCTTTTATTTCAATTTGAGAAGAAAAACATGGTGGAAAATGTGAGCCAAGGTCCTAATAAATAATGAATAAATAAATAAATAACGACTTCAACACACATTATAGTACAACAAAGTTGCTTTTTCCAATCCAGAATAGGTGTTCATCAGAGACACTGGAGTCTAAAACTACAACGCAAGACCCACTTCAGCAGTAGGTATGGCTTTTATTCTTATGGCATTTATTGTGAAGAGCCTGCAAGGTCCACGACTCTCTAATGTTCAGATGAATGACAAATGAAGGGAAAAAACATTAGGTGTATTTGAAACATGTGGGATTAAATGTACCTTGGTAAAGTACCATCAATTTACCAAGTTAATGTACCTTGTCGAGGACATGGTGAAGGACCCATTCAAACACATCACCTTTTACATCCACAAGTGAGGAGTACGACTGCATCTGACCGATCTGTGTCTCATTGTGTGGGACGCACCCTTTAACTGTTTATTCTCTTTGAATATAACAAAGAAGATAACCAAGTACAACATGTAAAAGTTCATTTAAGCTGGACTTTTGATGGGAAAAAAAATAAACAAAAGTCTTGCCTGAAATCACAAACAACAAGATGAGAACTTTTATGAAGTTCTGAAGTCTTTGCAGGCCATCCCATGTTCAAAACTCTGCGTACCAATGTTGCATTCTTTAATGAATGTGTCCTGTTAAATGACACACCTCAAAAGAATGGTAGAGGCCTAAATGTTGCAAAGGTGGGATCCAGTTGCTCTGTTTTGTTGTACGAGGCCATTTATTGGCATGGATTGTGTCCAATTGTCTACTTAAAGCCACAGTCTACCTACAAAAGACAACACTGTTTAAGAACTTATGTGGTTCTACTTCCCACTTCATGCTTGTAACTGGCCCAAATACGACTTGTTTCATCGCTGGTGGGCCAGTTAACAGATATTTAGCAGCGATACCTAGATTTGGACCGATCACAACTAGTGGAGGGTCTCAGAAGTAGAAACGAGAAGACACGGAAGCCCTACAAAATCCAGAGCCTTTCTAAATTCCAATTATACTTTTGATGAAGTGTACGGGGCCTTAAGTATTGTCTTGTGCACTTCTATTTCTCATACTGCATCAATGGCTGTAACTCATTCAAATATGACAAGCAGGTCGTGTCACTAATTCCAACTTTGCTTGTTGGTCCTTCACAGGTGTTACAGTTTGCCATGTAATGGGTCATAGCACTAGGGGGCACTGACTGGTTTGGTGAGTGATGAAAATGATATAAATATATGCTTGGATCATCAATCACATGTTCAAATGCTCCAGTAGAGCTCCACAGACTTCCATTTAAGCAGCGTACAATTTGTTGTTCTTCCTTTACCTAACTGTAGTTAAATGATGCAACATTTAGGGACATTTATTTTCTCTCATACACACAGAAAAAAGACAAATCTCAGATGTTAAAATGTCTGAAAAAAACAGACCATAGAGGTTTCATACTATTCCTGCATAGTTTGAGAAGTTTAAAGTCAAATCACCAAACCCCCTGCAAACCCATTTCCTACTAAATTTGACTGCGCAAAATGAAAGAGGAAGCATTCAATGTATATATAATCAACTGCTACATAAATAACATCTACACCACCAAACCTAACTGCAATATTTTCATGTTTCATAATGCATTCTTGCTAAAACCATGAAGTGAATTTGACCTCTGCAAGGTTCTCAACTCTCAGTTTTCTGTTTCAAAGCACTATATGAACATTATTCATTATTCAACATACCAGTATTTCCACAGAGATTGTTCAAGCGGTTCACATGGTGAGTTTGGGGTTTGGAGAAAGATGCAGGTTTCTTTTTGTTGCTTCTTAAGTCATCTTCAGTCTCCTGAGTGTTAAAGCGTACCTATTTACAGCCAGTAATATTTTGTGTAGGTTTCAGGAAACCTATAAATGAGAAACAACATGTTAAAGTTATGTAATGCAAACAAACATGCAGGTATTCACTACTAATAGAAAATGAGCCAATGTGAAGAACTTGCATTGCATAAAGAAAGCAACTTCAGCCGTGTAATGAAGCTGTGATCTCAGACAGCTTGGCACAGCTCGGCGTGCGAGCTCTTTGTGCTCTTTGGTACAGATCGCTGTCTCCAAAATAACGAGCTCTGTAAAGCATGCCTTCTTCTGCAAGATACAACAGTAATATGTCATTAGTTGGTTTATTCATTTGAATGGGGTTTAAACAGTATCTGGCGATCAACACATACTTTGTATATGCAGCACGTGAGAAACTTGCGAATGTCACTTTAGGGTGAAATAACATCAAAAAACACATAACGACAGTTAATCAAATTGAGACGAACCACTGCTGTACTGCCATCGACTGACTAAAAGCCAAATTTGGAGTATTGCTAAGAAATTATATGTGCAGATGTCCCCCAAATTTGGTAGCAAATGCACAAGGCGTTTCTGAGTTATGGCAGAATAATTCAGAAATTGGGACACAAATGAAAGAAAACCTTATGCAATATATATGCAATTTTTTAAACTCAAGGAATCAGGCTTATTTGAATATTATAAGCCTAGCATATAACAACTGTTTTGTTAAGAATTCTAAATGGTGGATTGGGTGAACTTAATGGAAACTTGGAAAAAAACCCAAAACAGAACTGTACTTGTACTTTGCAGAGTGCAGGAATTCTTATCCAAAACCTAAACTGACCACACGGGGGTGTCATCAATCCCAATAATAGTTTTCCTGGCAAACATACTTTGCTGTTTCTCCTTCCAGCAGTTGTTGCGGAGATTGGATATATAATCGTCCTCCACTGTCCGCTCCAAGTTCTTCAGATTCATTCCAGTCACCTCTTTGGAAAAATGATCTCCCACATAATATGGCACCTTCAGTTTCTCCGTCAGCCTCCTCTGTGTGTAACCTGCTGACCTGTGGGCAGATAGCCCACAGTGTGACAGAACACAAGATGTCACATGCCTGATCCCAGTGCAAGGACAACAGGTCAGCCATCATTCCTCCCTCTTAACATGACTGAGGACTGATAATGGCACACAGACTGGCTGGCGACTGCTGAAGTCTATCTCAAACACAGAGATACACAGGATGAGAGGCTGACAAACAGAGCCAGGAATTCTTTTACAGAAGAGGTCTGTTAAGAGCAGCAAGTAATCATTATTCTCTTGATGAATCAATTGATTGTTTAATCTTTAAAGTGTCAAGATTAGTGACAAATGTACACCATGAAATACTAAGTCCAAAGTCTTGAAATACCAAAGCAAGCAAATCCTCACATTTCAAGCTTTACTCAGCTAAGGTTTGGTATTTCTACATTATAAATGACGTATGTAATTACTATATTATTAAAAGTGATTTATTAAAATTGACTATTTCCTACTGTTCTATCCATGACCATTTGGTTCATCACCCGTTAAGTATAACCATTAGAAACTATAAAAGAAGCACAGGGATGCATACTTTGAACAACTCACTACAAAGTGCAATATTTTCATTAATTACTATGTCTTAATCCTTGAACAATTAGGATTACTGACAAAACCCTAAGGCCCATTTATGGACAATATTCTAAATATTTATTACAGTTTCAAGACTAGCTATCATTCTTTATTTCTTATGTACAGCACAAAAATACAACAATTGTGAAATATTTTAGTGCCGGATTACTAACAATTATGAAGGCTTAGGAAAATCTAACACTAGTCTTGAGTCACTAGACCCACAGTCCCTTGCCAAATAAGGAAAACATGGGTCAGTGGTTTTCCAGCATGAGATAAAAACAGATGACACTTACGGCCTGAAGCTGAGGCTGTACAATGGGCTGTTAACCATAATCTGACTGAGAGCTGATACAATAACCAGGATGAGGATAGGCATGACCTGCACAAAGAGAGTGAGGCCTCCCTGCAAAAAAAAGAAAAAGAAAATCACAATTCCATGACAAATTACATCCACCAACTTCTATACAATGTTTTCAAAACGTTTGAAAGAAACTGGAAATATCCTGAATGCGCTTTTATGAACTTGTAAAATTAACCCTGACTAAATGTCTCCCCCTATTGGCTGACAAAGTGTATAGCTGTCTCAATTGCACAATTGTACTCAAGTTAGGTCAATGAAGTCATTCTAACTTTAACTTTTGCAGTTGGACTCTATAGCTTTACCATTCAATGCATTACACTATAACAATTATATAACGAATGTAACAAATCTTTAAACTGCAGTTTTCTTGATTTCCCCTCAAAATGCCCCTTAGCTGTCTTAACTGTCTTTAATTTTCATAAATCATTAATAAATATCACATACTGTATATGTTCTATACTTGCGGGTCTCCAGTGAGGCTAAGACATATTCTGACAAATATTCAAACCACAGTCTATTTTTTTTCATAACTGCAGAATTGATCAAAGTATTTGCTGTCTTCGAAACTTTGGGAATGGTTTGTTGTCAAACTTACATCTCGCTGTCGCTCTCTTCTCTCTCGTCTTTGGTAACGCATTCTTCCGTTGGTGTACACATGAGTATTACCTACAGTGTATTCAACCACAAGCATTGTTAAGAACGACAATGACCATAAGCAGTATTATTCAAGGCGCTCTACACCACACACACAGCTGTGTCCCAACTCAGGGTCTGAATACCTCAAAGAGACCAAACATGATGGCACATCCATTTCAGCTATTTACTGCTCAATTAAGATTTTGTCTACTTTCTGAAAATAGTTTGAATCTGTTCATCTCAGTAGATCTGGCCAGGTAGTGTTGGACCTAATCAGTGTACTGAGTTGTACTTTGGAGGATCCATTCCATGAATGGAGACACAACATAAATTTGATCAGTCTGGTTTAAAAAGAGAACAGTGACACTGACTTGATGGGTAACCTCCTCCAAAGAACATATTAAAAAGGTCTTCAGGCGAGATATCAGCCTCAAAGTTCCCACTGTCTTGGCCTTGTCTTGTCGGGTGTCCCCTCTCTTCTTCACACTCATCATACTGTCTTCTTTTGTTAGCGTTACTCAGAACAGCATATGCATTCCCGATAGCTGTTGGAAATTATATTCGATTATGTTCCAAAAAGGACAGAGAGAGGGGTAAATGTCAAACTGTTTGCTGTGCAGGTTACCCTTAAATGCCTCCGTTGCTCCTGGAGCACGATTCTTGTCGGGATGGAATTTTAGTGCAAGTTTTTTATATGATCTTTTCAGCTCATCTTCTGAAGCATCTTTCTGCACTCCAAGAATTTCATAGAAATCTTTACATTGTTTTATCCTGTGAAAAAGAATACAATGTTACATGTGCAGACATTAAACAGTAGAAAAAAAAGTGAACAGTATTTTGATAATGTGATCCTTTTTAACTCATATAAGAAATTTGAGTCTACTTTTCCGTAACATTTAATTAATTTTTTGGAAATATGAAACTTTTAAAACACAAAAAATATAGCAAAATTAATATTGGATTAGATTCTGTAATACTTTCTTCCTTACATTTTAGGGTCATAGGCTGAATTAAGTTGAGTCCATTTTTTGAAAACTCTTCATATGAAAAGGTGCCATTTTAGGACTCCAAACACTTGATACAGTCAATATAAGGTTTACACAACAAAGGCTCTATTTATGTATCACATTAATTTAGAAAAAAAGTACTTCAACACTGAAATGTAGAGGTGGAAAAGAAGAAAATCTCCCAAAATGAAAACTATTTCTAACTATCATTACTACAAAACTACACAACTTACAGTATGTGTATTTATTTCTCATGTCTGACTGAAAACCAAAAATTACATTTTCTCACTAGTACCAGGTGTAAACATACAATATTAGACATGTGTACCTCTTCACAGCCTCTAACTGGTCTCCGCTGTAGGACCTGGTGGTATCTGAGGGGTTTTCTGCAGGTCTGGCCCCCTCATTGGTGCTCTGCCGCTGTCGAGGCCCTGATGACCCACTGAACTCTCGGTCGTTGCCATTTCGAGGTATAAATCCATTCTTAGCAATTAAACCCAGCAGTACTGGAGAGGATACAATAACGGTGTTGTGAATGTTACAAAATATTCAGGATAGAACTCATAATGGCGATTGATGCACATAAAGGATGCCTGGAAGCCAACCTTGCCATGTTTTGGCAAAGTTTGCTCACTTTTCCTATTCATGGTTGGGAGGGACTGGAACATATCCCAGCGTTCATTGGGTGAGAGGCAGGGTACACACTGAACTGATCCCTAATCCAACACAGGGCACAAAACATTCACATTTATGGGAAAAAAAGTTTATAACTTGAGTTCCAATTCATCTAACTTGCAAGTCTTTGACAGTGGGTAAATCTGAGATAGATTCATGTTAGGAAAGGAAAAATTTAAAATATGCAACTTCTGTGGTACAATAGGAGATCATGGAGCAGCAAGAACTAGCAAAATACAATAAACCTCACTAAATAAAAACATTATGATTAATTATTGATTGATTATATAAATTGTTCGAGATGAATTTCCTTTTGTGGAACTAGACGATATCGCTCCTATGTATCTACATTGTTCCAATCTCATTAACCAATGTACACACACAATGTACAATTGTGGGTGTTAGGAATGACGGTGAACGGCATTGACTTTGTATTGTTTTTAAAGCTTAATGAATGGACAAACAAATCAAAAGCAAGAAACGTCCGAAATATATTTAGTGGATAATGAAGAATATAGAACATAAACATGACATCCCGGCGACCGATTGATCCAGCCTTGTTCGCTGCATGGAGGCCCTGTCACCGCAACGCTCATCCGGGATGCAGATGATGCTGCAGGTGATGCTGGGTGGCCTCTCAGCCGCCTTACCCTGGGCTTTGTCGGTCGGAAAGAGTCTCTGTGCCTTCTCCAGGAACCGCTGGGCCTTCTCCACATCATCGTTGGCGAACGCCGCGGTTGCAATGTCAATGCAACGCTCCGCTTCGTCCCGGTTTACCTCCATGGCAGCGGCCAACTAGACCAGAAGTAAATAAAGACGCGTCTTGATGACGTCACATTAGGCTGCGGATGCTGACAGATGTCTTACAAACTGCATATCTGATAAAGAGATGCGAATACTTTTTGTTGTTTTTCATGCAATTCATTTATTTCCCAAATATTTGTACGTTGCAAGTGAAAGAGAAAGAAACCTTGCCTCATTTTGCACTTTGGAACTTTATTTTATTTTTTTGCAAAAACTTATTTTGCGCAACATTAGTTCCATTAAAAGCCCACCATATATATTTTTTACTTTAAAAGAGATAACTATGTTTTCATTGTGTAAGTAATTGTTTTAAATGTATCTAAATTTCTTTTCACAATGAATAAGTCTTGCCCTTCGCCCATAAACAGAATTGTATGCGTCATTAATAATTAAGAATAATAGTATTCTCTCATGACGTAATTTGATTCTTGTTTTTTCTGTACCCCCTTTTAATATTAATATCCTTCCTCTGAGGTTTCATGACACTGTTCGACTAAATTCTTATTATTAGAAACTGCTTTGTGTTATTTATGTTTATGTTTATGTTTATGACGAAAGTGGCATTCGCTGACATATTACCGTGTAGCCTATCCTTGCCCCACAATAGAATTCCGGTGTCCTCCATCCCTCTACTACCCCCTCCTGTGTGTAGACAACCTCAGAAAGTGGCTTGATTCTGCAACGCTTCAAATGTACATCAATATGGAATTTTCACGAATTACTATGGAATTCAGTTCTACAATTTCTCCAAGATCTCTCCATATTTGAATCATTATTAAGAGCTGTGACATCATATTCTACGTCATCCTGGTGACGCAGATGAATAAATAGAAGCGAGGTTCGTGCGCGGCACCGTGTCACCACAAGATGGAGACTTATGTCCATCTTTCAAATGTCGGCCGTTCAAGTGAACGCAGCAGATTATGTGACTGTACAAATCCATCCAGTATTCGGACTCGGAAAAGAGGCATCAAACGAAAAGATAAATAACACCAGACATTTTCGGACATTTCAATAAACGTTGACTGAGAATAGTTTCATGATTAGCAGTGTCAAGAGACACAGGTGGCACAAGATTTTTTACATTTTCATTATAAAATTGCATTGAATTGCAAGGCAGGGTAAGCAAGTCCCTTACAGGTAAGATATGAATGCATTGAAGTAACAATAACAAGGATACGTAAATCATATAAACGTAAACATTAATTCATCAAAAAAAGAGAAAATACAACCTAATACATAAGGAAAAAAATGTTACGTTTGGCACAGTGATGAATAAATAATGTTTTTAGGGTATAAAATTACACGAGTGTAAACAATGAGCAAGGATGTTATCATATTTCTAAGCTTTTTAATGGACTCTCACGTAGCACATAATGAATAATTATAATCCAGAGTTTGAGTATTATAGTATATATTATTATGGATTTCATCATTTTTTGTGTCATGTGGGCGGGGATCGTCTGCGCCTTTCTAACTCGTAACTAACTTAAGTTTCGCTAACATTTCGCAGTTGGTAATACGTGCGTCATTTCACTATGTCACCGAGGATTCATTCGTTTACGAGTGCATGCAAATATTCTTGAGGTTAATTTGAAACACGTCTGAAAAATAGAACGTAAATATACATCTGGCAGCGTATGAATCAAAAGTGAACAGCAGATAAACAGACAGCCAATCAGAAGCCGAGCACGAGGCGGTATCCGAGCTCTGATTGGTCAAGGGCTACTTGGGGCTGCGCGAGCTCCATCCCTCGTTGGTGCGTTCGCTGCGGATGTAACTATCACTCTTGGTTATTACAGTGCATGAGTTAGGGGTAGAAACGCGCCTTTAGAACAACTTAAAGCCGTCTGAATCTATTTCTGTCCTATCTGGCTTTGTAAGGTGAGTTGTATCTTTTCTATTTGATTTCCTCCACCTGTAAAATTGGCGTTACACAACGCAGCTCTCGTCGTTTTCCAGTTTTAAGTCAGCATCATCGTTACATCACCATCCACCAACATCTTCATCATCAGCTAGCTTACGGGGCTAGCACAAAAATGACCAATAACGCATCGATGGTGTTCATATTTTTTGAGCTGTGAAAGTGGAGTTACAACACATTTGTCTCCGCTCAGCAGCATCGAACAGCAGCCACAATGACGGAGGCGCAGGCGGTGGAGCAGCACAAGTCCAGCAACGGGAATGCAACTTCAGAGGCCAACAGAGAAGACGTATTTGATCATACATACAAAGAAAAAGAAGGCCCCAAACCACAGAGCATCGTCGTTTGGAAAAATGTCATACTGATGAGCCTGTTGCATATAGGTGCAGCGTATGGCATCTTTCTCATCCCTTCAGCCGCTCCTTTGACCTTGCTTTGGTGTAAGTAAAAACTCCGCTCACGTGTTGTTTTCTGAAAGCTGGATGAAAACAGTGGCCTAACAGAATGTGTTTTATAATGAAAATTACAGCTGTTGTACGTGTGTAGTTTACTGTAAATGCATGGACATGCTCAGTGCCTGTGCCAAATCCTCCCAGTGTCCTACATGTAGGCGGATTAAAGAGGAGGCAATATGTAATCATAGATGCAATGTCACAATGTGCATCAGGAAAATGACATTTGATCCACAACTACATCAGATGTATTTGAGATTTGATATTTGATCCCTTGCTGGTGTAGAGAAAGTTAGTGAAAATGGAAACCAAACAAGAAAGTTGCTTTGCAGTTTCTTTGCAGTACACATAAATACATTTTGAACCGGCAAACTCTGGGGGCAAACAAGCCAAAGACACTGTTAGCTGATTAGATGCAAAAGCAAAAAGGCAAGAAAGGTAAAGGTATCAATATTTATCAAATGTACAAACCAAGCTGTGTGCTATGGCAAGCAATGAAGCAATTATTATTTCCATTAAGACAAGGTAAACCTTTGTCCCTAAGGTAAAAGAGATGTGTTTTGAAATTGTTGGTGATTTAATTTACATTATCACATATTATCAACTGTAAAACTTTAGACTTGAGTCTTATAAATGATGGTCTTTATGTTTCCCTTTTCAGTAGTTTAAAATCCCAATTATTAGTCAACTAATTAGTGCCTTGTTTTTTGATCTGTGTGTGTGTGTAGCAGTGGGGGGCCGAGTGGTGGTGCAAGTTCAAGTTGACTTAAGATCACATTTCTTGTCTCGAACCATTTTCCTTAAAGTTACCATGAAATTAGTCGGCTTGTGCAAAGATTTCTGAGGCACAGGCCAATTTTACCTTCAAGTTGTTTATATTTAAAGCAGAAGTAGTAGAGCCAGTAAATCCTGCATAGTGATTGACTTTTCAAAGCTATTAATATGCTCTTTTCTCAGTCACTGACACAGATAAAAGTTTCACATTGCAGAACTACCTGTAATATCATACCATGCTTATTGACTGATGCTATTGTAACATCAGTAACAAAGCATTCACAACCCTAACAGAGCCATATCACAGCCTCACACCACATTACAATAGTACAGAGAAGTGTGCAGTATCAGGACAGCAAAGTACTTGTGTTCTGGTATTGATTTTATGTATACATCTCTCTCTTTCTGTCCACAGCTGTACTTTGTTTTTTAATAAGTGCTTTAGGAGTTACTGCAGGAGCTCATCGCCTGTGGAGTCACAGATCCTACAAGGCCAAGTTACCTCTGAGGATCTTCCTTGGTGTTGCTAATTCCATGGCTTTTCAGGTAAAAAAAAACGCAGATCGCACACCCAAAGTCCCACATGCATATACAGTATTGTATGTACATGTACATATTTGTAGTTATGATAATGGGAGTTTTCCTACTTATCTCAGTCTTTCGTCACACCCACAGAATGATATCTTTGAATGGGCTCGAGACCACAGGGTTCATCACAAGTACTCCGAGACTGACGCTGACCCTCATAACGCTGTCCGGGGCTTCTTCTTTTCTCACATTGGTTGGCTTCTGGTTCGCAAACACCCTGATGTAATTGAAAAAGGACGCAAGCTGGAGCTCAGTGACCTGAAGGCTGACAAAGTTGTAATGTTTCAGAGGAAGTAAGTTGTTTTAGTTAACGATCAGTTTCTTTCCTCATCTGGAAGTAGTAAATCTTCTAACTATGTACTTAAGTAATAAAAGTTTTAAAGTGTGGACAGTAACTAAAATGGTTTTACTTCACGATTTGGGCATTTTTTTTGCCAGCTCAACAACAGGGAGGGCAAAGTATAATTTACTCTAAAGGGTTAATGAAAATTAAATCCGTGTGACTGACCGTTTGATGTGGGTTCGTAACACTGTTAGTCAGTTTAGTTTAACACAGTTTCTAATATAAACATGTCACTCATCATGTCATTTGCAAAGACCTGCAGGTAGTCGTTTTCATACAGCCTAACTGTATACCGCGTCGTGAAGTGGCACAGGTGACAGTGAACAAACCTGTTTCTGACAAACTAGCATGTGCATTTGACTTTACTGTGTAAGGTTAATTGCTTCGATTTTAGGTCAGATTCTTTGAAAATATTTTCCTTTTCTCAAAGGAACACGCTTGAAGTGAGTTTTACCAAAAACTAGGAACAATTTGGTCATTTTATAACAGAGGCTACAAAGTGTGTAATTAATTTTGATAAACATACATTTCAGAATTTTAGAAGTAAACAAATAAGAAGCAAAACGAACGACCCCTGTTCCAGCACTGAGTTAACCGGTTTATTTGTCTGCTCTCTGTGTCCCTCTCTTTCATCAACAGGTATTATAAGCTGTCTGTGTTGCTCATGTGCTTCTTCATCCCCATTTTTGTGCCTTGGTACCTGTGGGGAGAGACGGTGTGGGTGGGATTCTACATTCCAGCTCTGCTGAGGTATACCATGGTGCTGAACGCCACCTGGTTGGTCAACAGTGCAGCTCACATGTGGGGGAACAGACCCTATGACGAGCACATCAACCCCAGGGAGAACAAGTTTGTGACGTTCAGCGCCATAGGTATGACAAACAAGAAATTTTACTCTCTTTTTAAGCTTGTGAAGGAGATTGTGTACATTTTTTTTACATTGGTACTTGAGTATTACGTTATAATTTTGATTTTTTTTTTTGTGGATTAAGTAGCTGGACGGGCAATGGACCGACAAGTAGGGACGAGTCATAAATATTGTGGAAGCTCAGTTAGGGCAAAGGTTACTGGTATACATTAAGACAAACAAAAAAAATTTCTTATTATAAACACTTTTCTATCTATCTAAACATTGTAGATTATGGTATATTTCACACAGTAGACACACAATTTGAGGGGAAATCCTCCATTTCCTTTTCTCTGTGCCATTGTTTACTGGCCTATTGTAACTGGTCTTTAATCTGGTTTACCAGGAAAAAGAAACGGAAGGGGGCCCCATTGACCCTCTGGAATGGAAGGGCTCTTTGTAACCCACCAAAATCCAATACTGCACAGAAAAAGCAGAACTCTAGTGATTATTGCTATTATTATTATTATGGTCGTTAGTTGGTTATCATGTAACAGCATTGGTTGCAGAGTATTCAAAAACAAAACAGCAAATACTTGCATCCATAAAATTATACTTGGGGCCAGTTGTAGTTATTATTGTGAAACAAAGCATGACATTACATTATAATAATCACAAACTATAATGAAAAAAGTATGTATACGCATACATGTATATATGTATGCACGGGAGTTCTTCACAATCCTGTCAACTAAATCAGTCATCAGTCCTTATTGGTCCGTAATAATCCATAATAATAATGAGCAGTCAATCATCCAGTTATGCAAAATAAGTTGTCAAAGATTGTTTTTGGTTTTATTTTTGACAAAGATGACTTTGTCTATAATCCAGATACAGATACAAACGCCACATCAAAATGTTGCAATAGATGTTGGACACTAACAGTGGATGTGTGTTAATATGAAATATTCAAATATCTGTTTTCCTTTCAGGTGAGGGATATCACAATTATCACCACACATTTCCCTACGACTATGCAACCAGCGAGTTTGGCTGCAAGTTGAACCTGACGACCTGCTTCATCGACTTCATGTACTTCTTGGGGCAGGCGAAGGACCGCAAGCGAGTGTCCCGGGAGCTGGTCCTGGCCCGAATACAGCGCACAGGAGACGGGAGCCACAGGAGTGGCTAAGATTGTTCAATCCCGGTCAGCTTCATGGCTAAAGCAAGAAGCCATAGAGTAGATAGTGTAATTTATTTTGGAGTAGCTCTTTTCTTTTGTGCAGCTACAACCCCACCCTCATGAAAGTTAATTCCATGAGGATCTTGAGCACATTTTGCCTGTTTTTGTGGTTTGTAGCTGCAACAAAAGAAATTGTCCCAAGATGGATTCAAACAAATCCACATTTTGCAAAGCTCTCAGCGTAGCTTTGGCTCTAGCTGCTCAGACAGGCCAAGCTGTTGCAATCTTATAAATTGTCGCAGAGGCAATCAGTCAAAAAGTTAAGTAGATTCATTTCAATAAGTAAACCACGTTATCAGCGTTTTGCCACTTTGGTGTGCGTTCGTCATGCAGCATCAGTCATGTAGCCAAATATTTTACTGTGTATGTATTACTCGATTATAAATAACAATTGACAACTACTGAAGCACTAAATGATAGAGTGACAATGTTTCACCTGTTTGGAGATGATTGCCTTTGATGTTATTGCAGTTTACAACAAGTTTTTTTACAGTTGTGATAGAAATTGAATTTTTGGAGAGCTTTAAGATGCGAAAACTCGATGCTGGCTAATGAAATATGACATATATGTATGATAGTTGAAGAACAAGGGGACCCAGACCTTCCCATTACCTGTTTATGCTGAACTAGACTGAGTCATCTTCAGAGTGATATCAAACATGTAGACTAGTCTATACGTAGAATAGACCACTGGGATGGGAACACACACATAATTGCATAACTTTCTCAGGACAACTTAAGAGACACATGAGCATACAATTAAAACTGCCTTTCAATATTGATGTTAAATGTCATTTTACTCTATTACCATGTGAAATTTACTTAGCTTCTTGTGTCATAGTGCCAAGAATGTGCAAAATGCTGAAGTTTTTAGTCATGACCAACTATAGCACACTATATGTCGATATTGCTCCTATACTTTACATATGATAGTGGAAGGGTTGTAACATTGTGGTAGTGTCAGTGGCTTTGCTTCATTTGAGACTCTCTGTGTCCTGAAACATTCGCATCTGAAACCAGCTGCGCAGATAAAAAAAATGCACCTTTCTCCGGTCGATGTAGCAGCCAGGCATGCAACAGTTCTGGTTTTTCAAAACAACATGCCGTGCATGATGTGGTGTCAGTGTTGTATCAAACTGTTTGTTGGTGACTCTAATGGCAGATCTACTCCACTGCATCTATTTTTGTAACAAACCCATGAAATAGCATCGCTTTTGGATCATCAGAACAGTTGCCGTGTTCTTTTTTTGTGAGAATGGGTCTGGTTTCCCTTTGAGGTCCCATAAAGTTGATTGTCCTTGATATGTTTACGTTCTGATGTACGCAATGCTTCTTTATTGTTTATTTATTTTCATATTTGCTAAAAAAAAATTGGAGGTTTCCTGTATTTTACGATTTGGCCGATTTGTCTCTTTAAAATACGCAAAATTGGGGCACTTGTTTGTTTTATCCCATGAGTCAGGACACTACCTAATGCCTTATGACTTACATCCATTCCTGATCTTCAAAAATAGTTTCAAGTACCACAGAGTCAATCTGACAGAGGTCCATGTTTACAGTCTTAAGAGTATGCACCAGGGTTAATCTGTTCCGCCGCGCAAGCATTTAATCTAGACAAATGGTAGCACGATGATAGCGGCATATTGTAAATGCAAAATATAGTGGCCTATTTTAATTTAGGAGAAGCAGATAATCCTTCACTTGCTGGTGCAAAAGTCAAATCCGTCACAACGAAAAACAATCAACATGCAAAATATGACCCTTGGCGAATGTGCCAACTAATTTTGATACGCAGTGTCTCAGCATAAAACTTCCAATCTAAGGTGCTTGGAGCTGCCATAGCACTTTACCAAACCGAATAATATCACACAAGCCATGCAAAGTTCTACCGCTGTCCAGAGCACCAACACTAATAGTTCTTAATGACGGGAAAGATCAAACGGCGTCATTCTGAATGATATGTAAAACCCGAACTGTATTCTATTCTGAAATAAAATTCACAATATTTTCAACTGAGTCTCTGATCTACTGCATGATGCCATAATTCAACACCTGTTAATAACATGAAAACTGTTGCCTTTTCTATTCTAATGTTTGGTGGTTCAACAATTTTGCTCCTTAAACAGAGAAGAGATCAACAGAGGTTTTATGCATTACTATGCTGCAAAGTTTGCGGATGCCTGTGAGGGTTACACGCCATTTGAGTTTATTGGTCTTGGAGAGCACTATCTATCATGTGAGCACTGCACAAGCTCTTCTGCCTGGAGTGAATAGTTTAAAAACGTCCTCCATGACATCTTCCAGACTTAACAAACACCCCATCAAATCTTGTAATTGCTTCTGTGCTCTTTGAGACCAATAACCTGAATTTGATTTGTCTAACAAGTGCTCCTTTAAAACTGGATGTTAGAAAAGACCCACACAGTTAATCATGGATGATAAATGGACAGACTGCATTTCGAAAGCACTTAAATCCAAATTGCTTTCCAATGTTTGCCTCGCATTCACACATTCACACACCGACAGTCGAGGTAACCATGCAAGGCCCACTTTGCTTGTGTGGAGCAATTTGGCGTTAGGGTCTTGCTCAGGGACCTTCGACATGGTGGAGCGAGGGATCAAAGCGCTGACCTTTCGATCACCAGGTGATCACTTGACCACCCAAGCCACATCGCCCCTTATCATTTGGTCTTAACATGAAATATATGCCAGTTTTGGGTGTTTTAAGAGCATTTTTGAAGTATTTTATGAAGGCTTTCTTGCTTTTTGAAACTTCAAAATTATCTAAAACAATTTGTTATTTATGAAATTTTCTCGAGGCAATGCTAGTTTTCTTGATTTTGGTAAAAATCAAATTGTTACTTTTCAGAGACGCCCTGTCTCTGACTACTGTAGTAATGCTGAACATAGAACACACACCATGGGCTGCTGTGAACGTCAAATATATCCTGATTATTTAATCCTAGAGTCACATGTTCATGGTTCGGATGTCCGGGGCCACACACATACAGTCACACAAGCACGTACACACAGGCACACCCGTGGAATGTCTGAACTGTGTGATTTTCATTTTAGTCTATGCGCACTATGGGTGTCTTCCCAATGACATTGCAATGCGATTATGATTCATATTCTCATTTCAGTCCAAGTTAAATGAGTAAAGGGAAAACCACATCCCGATCTATCAGTTTCAACTACAAATTTGATCTGATTGTTTTGACCATTTGCTCTTACTTAAAGTGAAATGCAGGTCAGGATTCTTCAGAGCAGGAGATGAGTCTCTGTCTTTTTTATTTCAATGTTATTTCACTCAATAAAAAGTGAACTAAATGATGTAATTCAGACACACTGTGCCATATCCTGCTTGTCAGTATGTGTGTCAATGCTGCAGTGTGGTGTGGTGTGGTAGTTACATCATATTACCATGACCCCAGACACACCAAGGTTACTGCCGTTCAAACCCCAAAAACATTCACACCACGCTGCTGAACAGCGTCCGACTCAAACCAGCCAATCAGCAGCAACTTTCTCACTTCTGATCGTCCTCGACCTATCAGAGACGTGGGAGACAACCACCTGTGTTGACTTGTCATTTCACATTTCGTTTTATTTTATCATGTGTGATTTGACTAGTCATTGTATACTATCTGAAGTAACCGCAGGTATTTGTGTGTGCCTTCGAAAAGTGGAAACTGCAACATAAAAACTGCAATATGTATATAAAACAAATAGAAAAGAAACAATTATTTGCCTTTATAATGAATAAATTAAGAAACTGCTTAAATCGTGCTGCTGAATTTGGTAATTTAATATGTTTAAATTAATCTACTATTTGAAGTCTTTTGCATGTACTACGTATACCGGCACTGACGCGCGCTACAAATGTACGGCAACACGTAAAGGACAAAAGTTGTATGTATACGCAGACATTCGTGATAAATGGGACGTTAAACACGGTGGAAAACAGACACGAACACGTGCTAAAATGTCAACTGTATGACGTTTTTGGGGAAAAAAAACAAACAAATACAAACGTCAAACAGAAAAATTGACCACGCACATTTTACCGAGCAACATTTGAAAGCAGCATTATTTAGAGCGGCTGAGTTACGGACATTGAGATGTGTGCACCATCTGCTGGTCAAAAATTAGAACTACCTCTGTAGAATTGCTTTCATAGCACTGTACTATGTATACTCTTTAATACTAATCGTGTGGAATTTACAAAGACAATGCGTGAAGACATTTACCAAGTCTGAATTTTTAAGTGTATTTTTATTGGAAAAAAGATACAGAAAATGAGTAAAGTAAGCAACATGGGTTGTATAAATATTTGTGCAACCAAAATGAGGCACTTCACTGCCTTCTGCTGCCATATGATAAACCACACTATCCACCTACAGACATCAGCAAACCATATTTTTCATTTTGTCAATACATTTCTTTTAAGATTACATATTCTGAAACATAAATGAGGAAGAATCCTGAATAATGTAAGGACAGGATGTAGCTAAAAACGTATTACTAACAGTAGTGGCTAAAATATGAAAACGATGTATAACCGATTTTGCAATTTAACAGATTTTTTTGTAATGAGCTGCCCTGTGAGCACAGCAGTTAGTAATGAAACTAACAGGGTGCACACTAAAGCAGGTCTGAGGATAAAGGTTTAGTTATTCACACAAGCCAACATAACAATTACCGTTTGACTGGGCTAGTTTAACACAAAATTAAGAAAAAGTAAATTAACAGTGATCACTATTACATTCTTCTGCAGTGCTTTGGCCCAGAAATCCTCATGGCACACATAACCAAACACAACTTGTTAGATGACTAGTCAAAATCGATACTTATCATATACACAGAATGTTTCCAACGGTTCTTGCATGATAAACACAGTGTTGAGTATCACTGCACACTCAATGATGAAGTGCACAGCCATTTTTATTATTTTAATTTCCAAACCTACTTGGAATGGAGGAGTGGGCAGATGTCTTTTATCAAAATGCTTGTTTCTTATTACTTATTAAAGCAAACCAGCCAGAGGACGCTGACCACTACCAAGTGCGAGAAAAAGCTTAAGTACTAGTGTGCAGTGTAACGTGGAAGTAAATACACCTGCAGCCAGTCTTGAATCACAAAATTGCACCATTACTGCTTTACATCAACTTGTAAATTTACACAGATTTACTACTTTCGATCAAACATTCATCTTCTTGTAAACCACAGCAACATTAACAAATCCACCTTATCGTCCAAGTCAACCTTAGAAAGGAGGACTGAGGAGTCAAGACCACAATCTGCAGTATTATTCTCGTTATCAAAGCACGTCATTAGGTCAAAAAGAAATAAATACATATATAACAATATGATCAATAACACTAATGTTCGGGGTGTTTCCTCTGCGGTCACACGCCCAGCTTGTTGGCGATGGTGATGACCACTTTGAGGATGGGCATGAATGCGGAGATCTCGCTAAAGTTGCTGCTGCTGACAACCTGGGTGTGGACCTCCAGGCCCCGCTGGTAGTTCTGGCTTGCCACACAGCGACTGATCTCATGAAGGCCGTTCAGGATATTATGAGAAAGCTACCAGGTGGACAGAGATGTTGTTAGAAGCCTGCTAACTGAGGTCTTTACATTAGACTTTCTTTGTGCAGCACATTTATTTCCACTTGGAAGTTTAGTTCCCTCTCAAGATTTAGTTTTCAAGCAATTGTTTTTAGTAGCTGCTCTTTGTTATGCTTATATTTGCCTTTTCACCTCTGTGTGTTTGTTTGTTTATGAACTGATGCATTTGTGTGCTGATTTTAAAACTTTTCTTACCGACTGCTCTCTCAGCTTGTCATACAGATATCCCAAGCGTTTGGCTGCATCATCAAGTTTCCGTTTTGTTTGCTGAAAATTAAATTTTTGGAGGGGGTCATTTCATATCCAATAAAACACAATGAACACAAACATTTTTTAATCAAAACTGGATGCTACCAAAGACTTATACTCTTCTGAGACTTACTGGGTCTCTTGCTGCGAGCTGGCAGCGTTGCACCAGGCCGTCAAAGGTAGATTTGAGGATCATGTGTTCAGCAGGGATTTCTTTTTGCTCCACCCTCTCTGCTGGCAGCTGCTGAAGGAGCTGAAAAAACAAGAGCACATTTGAGGATGTTTACCATGTAGTTTTTACTGTTAGAGATACATAAGCCTTTCCTTTGCACACACAAACCTGCACACTGGGCTCCTGTGGCGCCCCTGGGGGGACTTGGGTGTGGTTTTGTGGCTGAGAAGCTTCCACAGGGAATCCCATCACTGGTGTAGTGATGGGGGTTGGAGGAGTGTAGTTATCAGGGACCTGCGTACACAAACACAGCATTGTTTCAGCAAAAGATCAGTCAATAGCTGTGTTTCCATCTAATGTCGAGAGAATCTGATGCAAATTTATTTAAATAAATCGATCAATTAATTAGAGTATGAGGTGCGTTTCCATTAACTGGTTTGGACCGAATGAACTAGGCCCGGCAGAGCTTTATTCAGCATATTTCCGGAAGTGAAGTAGTTTCCAATTGTAACAGGGTCCAGATTACCTTGTTCCTCCTGGGTCCACCTCGCACTGCTGGTGGGTCATTCCAGCCTTCTTGAGGACCTTATTCCAAACGAAGAGAAAGGGTGATTTAAACACAAAAAACACAAATCTTTCTTCTCGCAAACTCAAGCAGGCCATATGACTAAAGTTAGTCTACATGGCAAAACATACAGAAGTGATAAATACGCTCCAGATTTCAGCAGTTAACAGGGCAAAAACAGCACATAAGGCAAAGTTCAGCAATAGTGGGTTAAAAATGCTCTGCCACCACTATTGAATAATAGAAACAATCCTTTTCTTGGCTTAATTGTAAGTGTATTAATTTGCACATAGTACAAAATTAAGTATTACTTTGCATTTTTTTTTTTTGACATATGACGTGTGGTGCAATTGAAGCTGATTGAAGCAACTGAAGCTGAAACACAAATAGATCATTTCCCTCAAGCATAGGGCACCACAAACAAACACCAGCATCTTTTCTTTCAAAGCAAACTTAATCCACGTTCAAACCTAACCCTGTCACCTTGTTGGTCAGACATGGAACTCAGCCAAGGAAAGTATCCTGCAAGTCAAGTAAGTGGGGGGAGAACTGAGTAGGACTAAAAAATAATAATAATCAATGTCTAATGTAGTTTAATAGCATATTTTATCAGTATCATGTACAAACAACATGAATGAAAAAAGCAGATGGAATGGATGTGCTTATGTTTGTGAACAACAGAGCAAAACTCATCTACCTGTAGGAGGAGGAGGGACAGCAGGAGCACAGAAAGGCTTTACAGCAGGAGCTCCAGGGCCCCCTTGTGGATACCCTGAGC
>OMNV01011256.1:32250-57904 GCA_900303265.1 Brotula barbata | reverse complement strand
CCCTGAGCCAAGAGGGGCATAGGGGCCAGCTGCCATTGAAGGTACAGGGCCCTGGTTGTGTATGCCCCCTGGGTACATGGGAACTGGGGCTCCGGGCTGGGAGCTGGATGGCATGGGGCCTGAGGATAAAGAGGTGGAGGGCATGAAGCTTGTCGGTGGCACCCCAGGGCTGGGCATGGTGGGAAGACCTCCGGGGGAAGATGAGGGAGGCTGCAGTGGGGGTCCTGATAAGTTGGCAGCTGGCATAGAAGGACCTGGAGGAGGGAAGCCTGATGGTCCCCCAAGAGGCATGGGCTGAGCCTGGAATGGTGTAGGAAGATGGAAGCCTAGGAAATAAAACAAATTGTATCATCGTTGAAATTGAAAATGCTTTATTTTTAATTTGCACCTGAATCACGATCAAAGTACAAAGTGAGTGTCATTCCAATTGATTTGCATGGCAATTGCAATAAATAATGTTGCTGATGTGTCACCTGTAGTTCTAAGAGATCCAGATTGTGTAGAATCACTCAGCGTTGACGTTTACAAAGGTTGCACAAATTTGGTTGCTAGTATCCTGCTTGTATGAAGCAGTGGCGTTAAAAACTGTTTTGAACAAGATAGTGTTGCTACACCTCATGGACGGTGAAGGACATATGGAGCAGAATAGAAAAATTAATTTAATCTCAAAATAATTTAATCTGTAATTATTCTTTTGGACTGAGAACATACCCTGCTTGGAAAAATAATGTAAAGAGAATAGAAATGGTTAAATGTTAAACCTGGAGCAGGGGCAGAGTGTTGAGGGTAGGGGGGCTGCACGGCAGGACGGGGCACACTAGGTGGCACCACATGAGAAGGTGGGTGGCCAGGCCTGCTGTTGAGTGGAGCAGGTTGTGGAGTAAAAAACGATGGCATAGGAGGCTGACCGCCTGCAGCCACCTGAGTAGGCGGGACAGGCTGGTACTGACCCTACAAAACGTAGAATAAATGTTAGTCAAATCATCAAATTATCTAAAGGAATCTTTACAGAATACTTTCGGTAACTGAATGCCTTTTATCTGCTAAGGTGTCAGTATAGTACCATAATGTGCGCTTTTTGTGTAGGTGTCGGAGCAGCAGGAGCAGGCTTGGCTGTTGTAACGTTGACTTGATTGTAGGAGTTCTGAGGTTGCTGACCGCCGACAGCCTCGCCCTGAGCATGGAGCAGCCTGTTTCTCAGCATGATGATCCCAGGCTGAGAGGAAATTACACACAAATTACAAACAAAACATGGCAAATCATCAATCAAGACTGATGTTGCTGCTTGTCGCTGTGTCTCTTACTTGGTCTGAGTTATCAGGCAGATAAGTCATGGCAGTGGCCAGGCTTCCTTCAGCAGCAAGTATTCCAGCATAGCACGTTAGCTTCTCAGCAAGGATTGAGCTCTGGACCGCCACCTCACTATTGCGGAGACGTTCAATTGACTTGCGCAGCATCATTACTTTCTCGACCAGATCCTGTCATAATAAATACACACAAATACACACAGACACACACGTCAATGGCATCCACATCACTTCCTTGAATTTATCCCTAACTTTGTACGATTTTAAGTTTTCCTCTGATCAGCAAATACCTGTTATGCATTTGTCAGCACATTTTTCTAAGGAAATTATTCCTTATCGATTTCATAGGTTGAGGGTCTTTATTACATGCACTTGAAAGTGACTTTCCTCATTTTCTCAGCGGGAAATTAACCAAAAGACTACATAATAGGCTTCCATTCGGTTGGTTGTCAAATAGGACAGCAATGCTGTCAAATGACTGAGTGTTCCAGGTGAAGCAGACACTTTTTCCTGCATCCCTCTTTCTGTGCCTATTTAAGATAAGATAAACTTTACTGACCCCACACCAGGGAAATTCACACGTTACAGCAGCTCAAAAAGTACTGGTTCAAGAGGAATATGTAATATAAAAATGTATCTGATAGCAAGCAAATTTGGTAAGAATCTGCTTGCTCCAACTGATCATGTATTTATGATGAATTCAGCTGAGGGTCAGAAAGTGTAGTGTCACAATCCAAATCAAACCTAATTAAAAGGCGTACCTCTAAACCAAGAGGAGAGGAGCAATCTCTATGTACAGCCCAACATTCCACCAACTTCTCAATGTTTCCAGAGCAGATGTAACATAGACAGGCCTGTAGGCAACGCTTCTCTGTCCCCTCACACTCCAAACGGGCTCCCAGAGTATCTACAAAGTAGAAGGAATATACAAAGACAAATGGAGTGGTAAATGATAACAGGGACAATACAAACATAACTGTTTGTCAGCAAGTAACACAGGTACAGCTGATGCGATACTATTTTCTTGGAAGTGAGACAAGTATGATGAATGTGCTGGCAACAATTCTGTGCTGCTTACCACACAAACAAGCAAACTCTTCAGGATGGGCATAGGTCAGCAGAGCAGCGAGCGCCTCCTTCCAGTTGTCAAGCTCACAGCTCTCCACTATGTCTCTCCAATTCTGGGTCACCACTGATGATATAAGCTATTATTGGGGACAAATAGAAATGAGTTAATATATGACTACACATTACCCCGCGCCTGTTACAAGCACTTACCTAAATGCAACAATGGGCATAACTGATTCTCACCATGGAAATGTTGTTCTTCTGTTTGCTTAGGTATTTTTGTTGAGTCTTCTTGAGCAGCTGTTCCCCTCCACTGATAGAAAGCAGAATGGCTTCAGCGTAGCGACCATCGTTCAGGCACAGATCTACTGCTCCCTCGAAGTTACCGACCAGCAGTGCTTGGCTTATCAAACCGTCAGTATCTTTAAAAGAACAGAGCTACAAGTCATCAACTAAGCTACATATGACAATCGCTAAAAGTTGTATTCAGGGTCACTAAAAAAGTGCTAAAATGTTTCAATGTACATAACTTACCACCTGATACAGGGATCTGGAAGTTTTCCTTGGGGGTCTGGTTGAAGAAGTCTGATGGAGAAACAGAACTAGAGCCTCTACCATCAGCTACAGCAGTTACTTCAGACCTCTGCAAACAAATAGGAATATTTTATGAGAATTACAAAAGTGATAACAAAAAACAATCACATAGATATGAGAATAAAATGGCTAAATTTCTAACCTCAGTGGTGAGTAGCTGCATCTTTTCTGCCAAATCTTTGGCATCTACTCCGTGTCCATTGGGCTGAAAATGTTTTCCCAGGCATTTTGAAATCTGCATGAAATAAAAACTGTCACAATTAACACATATGACAAACTTTGCAAAGGATTAAAAGGATAAAATAGGAAGTAGAAATACCTTTGACTGCAATTCATCTTTGCTGAATCCCAAAAGCCTGAGAAATTTGATGCGGGCTTCATCCTCAAAATTGACCTGGAAATAAAAATAGAAAAATTGGAAACAAAGCAGCAGCAATACAAGCAAATCGAATAGCAATGCTATGTTTCAGTATGTAGATTATGTAGTGCCCACCAGGAGGAACTTCCATATGTCCTGTTCTGCATCTGACTGGGCATTCTGAATCTTGGCCTGGCAGTAGTTGTTGAAGGTGCCTGACTGCAATGCTGCCTGTAGTTCTCTGGATCTCTGGAGGAATTCAGTCTCTGTGGTGACCTGACTCACAACCACTTGTCTGGAGACGAGCTGCGGGCTCTGCGCTGGAGGCAGGCTTGGATTTTCAAAGGTTATCAACTTCCCACCAAACTAAAACGCAAAGAAAAACAAGTTAGACGCATGAAAACAAAACTGTATTTTCCTTTTAAATTACTGTAACATATTTTGTATTGTACTCACAGCAAAAGAAGCTCCCACCGGCCTGCGCACCCACTTCGGTGGTTTTTTCAAAGGGGGAATCATGGTGGCCTGAGTAGCAGGCTGGGGAACTTGCAGGGGAGGAAGCACCTGCCCTGTCCCGAAGGGATCCATTGTGTCAAAGGAGGAGGAGATCTGTTAAATGAAAGGAAAAATGTGAGTACAAGCACAAGCCTTGATGCAATCCCTGAAAATCCATACAAATTAACAACCTAATCAAATGTTAAATATATTTGATTGTGACTAAGGTCCTTATTTAGATGGACTGTCTGGTGCACCATAGTGTTAAGCGCTTTGGGGCGTGTCCAGGTCCATTTGCTATTTAGATAGCGTGCAACCTCAGTATAGTATTTAGGCTTCTAATTAATCAGAAGCGTGTTTTTATATTTGTATAAGCTGCAGACGAGACTTGGTGTAACAGGGCAGACGGATTCTCTGCTAATGAAACAGATTTGCTCCTGCACAAGGTGAATGCGTGCGTGTTTAAGATATGGGGGTAAAAGTTACTTAGTTGTAAGCAATAATTTCTACAACAGCACCATCTTCTGGACAACTAAAGTAGTTATTATCATTTAGCATTATAGATTAAATGAAGATGTAGCCCAGAATACAGAACAGCTACTACCTTATCAGCAGTGCTTTGGTTCTGAGCCTCCAGGCTCCCTCCCATCACAGAATAGATACTGATCCTCCCATCAAATGAAGCTGCGGAAAGCAGAGCTGGATTTCTAGGGCACCACTGGACGTCAAAACACCACTGGTTTGTTGTTGGCAGCTCATAAATTACCTAGAGGAATAGAAAAAAAACGTGTCATTCCAATATCTCAAAGAAACTGAATGTTGACAAAGGCACCATTTAGCTTCAATACCTCTCCAGTGTTTGGATTCCAGCAGAGGATCCGGTTATCTTTAGCACTACTCAGCAGGAGTTCGGAGTCAGCCTGGCTCCAGGATATCGACAGAATGCCCCTACATGGAAACAGCATTAAATTAACAGCAAAAGATTAAAAAAGGCACCAGCATAACATGCATCCCTATTAAAAACATACCTGGTGTGGTTTTCAAATACTTTAAGGGGCGATGTTGCAAAACGGAGGTCCCACATTTGGATGACGGGCAGGCGGTCATCTTCAGATGCCAACACCAACTGAGTGGCCACATCAGGGTGCCAGAGCATTCCTGAACAGTGCATCTGAACACATCACACACACACACAAATAATAAAGCATGTCCAAAATTAATACAGGAAGTGAATGCTAGTGCTACTTTAACTTAATCATCATAGAAATTAAGGGGAGGCTAGGTAATGTTGGATTAAGCGGGGAGTAAGTGGGATTTTGAAAGTAGACAACCCAACCCTGATCCCACCGCCTCGCTTCAGTAGAGGAATGCCTGTCTGAATTCATTTTTTTATTTCAGCCTTACAGATTTTCCGAGCATGTGATTTATTTATAGCTTTCGGGATGTCAGGATGATTTCTTCAAATATAACAAATTGTGTTTCTACAAAAAATGACCTACCCTAAGCTTTAACATAGTCAGCCGAGATGTTTAAAGTGTATGCCTTAGTGAGCAGAAACATAAAAAGTAGCTAATTAAAGCCTGAAATTATCCAAGAGAACATTAATGCTAACTGTTTGTGACGGAACTGACCCTGTTACTGTGGTCACTGATCTTGATGATGGGCTCATTCTTTCTCAGGTCCCAGACAACAGCTTTGCCACTGGGGTTGGCAGAAGCCAGGATATGCTGAACCTGCCTGTTCCAGGACACAACACTGATGTCTTCAGCTGGCTGAAAGAGGAGACCAACAATAGAAGTCTGTGAATCTGAGTTATACAGATTTGTGATATTCAGTGCATATAAAAACCAAAAAATAAGTCAACTAATCCCACACAATTGACTGTGAGCTTCATAAAACCTGTAATCCATTAGTCTCGGACCCACCTGTGACTTTGCTCCTGGGGTCATTGGACTACTAAGGTTGTTCAGATCCCAGATGTATATCTCTGAATCATTCGCTCCTGACGCAAGGAGATTACTCTGGAGGAGAAATCAGTTTTATAAAAGTAGACACATGGGGTACATATGCAATAATTTGGCAGAATGCATGCCTTAAAGGTCCCATATTATACTCAATATGTTGTGTGTAAGTACAACTTGTGAGGTTTATCCACAAAAAAGGGGTCCGAAACCCAGGTTTTTTTGTCCGCTTCCCACTCTATCACTGCTCTCAGCAAGCTGTTTGGGTGGGCAGGACACAGTGCAAACACCATGCAAATGAGTCACAGCTGTGATTATTTTTTATAATTGTAGGATGGACTCGTAAAAGAGGGATTTCCAAAACTGAGGTATACTTTCTTTGCGTTTCAGCACAGTCATAGCAGGGGAGTACATACAAAGCACAACTTTTACTACTAATAATATTAGTAATATGGCACAACGTGTAAAGAGGTCTCATTTGAACTGAAAACTAAACAAGACCAGTGGGTGTATTCTTCAAGGCTGAAGGAATGCAGGAAATACAGGAGTACAGAGTGACGTCATACTGCTCTGCTGCTCAAAACCAATTTCCACAAGACACTTCAGAAAACTGCCTTACATAAACACTCCTGTATAATTCAAGGGGGTGTGATAATTTCACACTTTCTATGTCATTACAGACAACAACTGACTTATATGCAGAAGGGCAAAGAAAATAGGTTTCACATAATATGAGACCTTTAAGAATTGTCTGTTATTACACAAATTATTTAAACCATAGACTTTACCTTAAATGGATTAAAATCGAGGGCTCGGACAGGTCCTGTATGCTTGTCAGACTGTCCCACCACCGCCTCTGCTCCTCCGCTGATTATGTCCTCTGGGTTGTATACCGTTAATGTGCCACTTTCACTGCCACCAACCAATCTCCCTCCTGTACCATCTGCTCCCATTCCAAAATCAACCCATATAATACTGTGCAACCTAAGAATATGAAAGCCATAGTGAGTTGTAATATTTGCTACAAGTGACAAACAAGTGTTTTCCTTTTCATTCAAAAATAAACTATAATTACTTCTAAATGGCGAAGTTACACCCAAAAGTTCTAAAGTTAAATAAATGGGATATTCACCGTTACACTGCCAAATTACGAGAGACTGTGTTTGGACCTTATCAAATGCTGGCATGTGTAAACAAAGAAAAGATTGAGAATTAACATTTATGCTGAGGTGCAAAGATTTACAGCACTGGTAGAGGTTTTATGCCAATCCTACACAAAATTCTGTGCACAATATAAAAGTGTGAAGTGTGTTGACTGATCAAAATATGCCTCATCATAGCACCCCTTAAAATATTCAGTGTTACGAGGGGAAGAAAGTAATTAATGTTCCAAATCTTTTTGAAGGACTTTCCTTTGCTTTTTTTTTAATGGCAAAAAAGATGGAATATGTATTCACTCGCTCTGCAATGTTTTGTGTGGTTCATAATGGTATTGAAAGCATCACCCCTGACAGTTTACCTGTTTGAGGTGGCCAGCGACCCCTTTAGCTGCATGTCCAGAGAGGGATCAGAAAAATCAACCTCAAATATCTCTATGGCTGCTGTGGTGTTGAAAGAGGCATCAAGTTGTTGTGCTGATGTGCCTGTGCAGTAATGAAATGAAGTAATGAATTAATCAAGCTATGTTAAAACCACCATTCTGAAAGCATGTATACAGTTAATGTTTTAATAGATGACTTTTGAGTCTGACATATCAGGAATTGAGCAAGAGCTGGAGGTGTTTATATTGATTGTCAGCCAGGTATCAGAGGTATCCAAGGCCCTGTCAGCAGTATAAGACAATTTAGGCAATTGGGTATTGCTTACGTACTTGCTAACAGATTGTGGCTTTGAACAACTTATGCTTAATATTTCCACCTCATCCCTACCACAAAAATTCTTAAAATGGAACTTGCTATGGGTGGAATGTGTCATGTTGGAAGGTGATTATCTTGAACAATGACTAACTGCAGCAGCTCTGGTTTGCTAGGCTCTGAACTTTTCAGTGAAACATTCAGTTGGGGAGGAAGTGCTTTGTGATAAATTGTGTATATATGTAAAGCAAGACACTCTGAATGACCATTACACATACCTAAGGCAAGGTGGATGGGATGGTGACCTGCAGGACTCCACGCCTGGTGGGCAGTCCTCTGGATCTCCTTCAACCTCATCTTCTCCCACTGATGTCCGCTTTCCTGGTCATACAGAGAGACTCCACTAAACCACCAACTCACATTCCTTCACATAATCATTGTTGTTGTTTAAATATTACAACTGCTAACTCAATTAATATTCTGTGATATGGGCTGCGATGTGCAAATGCATGCCTCCTTTTTACTAGAAACTAGTAGACGAGACAGGGTGTCACCCATAGAGACTTAGCATCCGACTATTCACTGGAAATCCTAGCTTAACACCCCTCCATATAATACCCCATTGATTGCCACTACTCAAGAAGATATCTGAAAACCTGACAATATAAGCGACCAAGCAGTAACACACCAGATTTCATAAACGCCCCCGAAAATATCTTACAAAAATTACACTTACCCAGCACTGTAGTTTCCTAGCATTAGCACCGACTGCTCCCATCATATTTGACACATACTTCGCGTTAGCTCAAATAACTTTAACTCACGAATAGTCGATAAAATCTTGATACACGCATCATTTAATACCTCGTGATTGTTGGAAAGTAACAGCTGTCCCGTTGTAGGGCTGCCAAAGTCTATATTGCTCACAATCTGGCTGTTCTATTCCAGTCTATAATCACATTCGACGTTGCTACTAGCTAGCGGGCTAGGAAGTCAGCCATTATTCTGTTAGCTTAGTCTAGCCGATACAAACTACACTGAATATCACATAAGATTATGGTTATCTTAATCGCTTAATATACACTTTACAATAACTCACCTGTTAATAACAGCTGCGGTGTTCTCACCACAACTAACCTGAGAGCTACTTTACAGCTAAGCTACCAGCTTAGCCACGGGTGGACTCCGACCAAAGTGCTCTGCCGTGTTGTCACTACACCACGGGAGCCGGGAGGGACATTTCTTTTGCGACCTGTGATGACCCCGATGTCAAAATAAAGTCAACAAACACATAATGTATATGTTAATATAGACACGACAAAGCTTTGTATCGAGATAGCTGTGCTTGTGGTCATGCGGATACATTTATCACGATCTTTTGGTCAACATATTGTGAAGCTAAGTAACAAATTAAAGGAAAACTACCAATTTCAGTTAGCATTGGCACAGGCCTTTAGTAGATTCTAGAAGTCTGTGGAACCCTGTTTGCGAGGAAGGGACATGATTTCCTAAAAAAAAAAAAGGATCCCACATATTGTATTCTTCAGGATTAAGCTCAACTAAATAACTTTATTTGCTGTGACCCTGCTCTGCAAGGAGACAACTGGACACAAAAGACACTAGCAAAATATCATCACAGGACAACAAAGCCACCGGATCCCATTATAGGGGTCAGCTCACATGAACTTACCCCTTTCTTCAAAACATGTAGAACCATGACTCATATGGCCATATTATATCTGGATCTCTATAGTCCAATGTTTGTGGGTTTTCACACAATGTAATGCTTGTTAGATTTGCACATTTGTGTTTGAATGAGGAATAGCACATAGAGCATCTATTTTTAGTTTCTCCTGTTTCCCTTTACATATTGCATTAATATACCCGCATCAGAAAAATCTAATTTGCTCCTTCAACCGCAATTTCCAAATTTAAATACTGACGTTTTCCACATGGATCTGAATGTGATGGCACATCAGTCACAGTTTCTATTTATATCTGTTTCAAAGTCAAAGATGTTTTCCACTTGTCATCTTGAAGATCAGTCAAATAGGCTTGCCGAGTTCAGTATTGCATTCCAAGTACGGATGTGACATGTGTTACAATACAGTTAACAGTTTCTTAAAGCAGAATAATACAACAATGGACTAACTCTTATAATAAGTCTTTATTTTTGACAGAAATGTATATACACAAGCAGAAGTAGATTCATTAGATTTCATAATGTTTGACTTCCTCAGGTTCTTTTTCAGGATCTCCTCCTCTCTCCAAGTACAGGTCATTGTAGGGATACTGTTTTGGTGCCTGGAAAAAAGGAATGGTTTCGTGAAATGCACTGTTCAACTAAACAGTACTTAATAAGTTCACAGTTTTTACAAAAATCAAGCTCATGCTCACAGTTTAACTGTATGACAAAAAAGTACTCATACATAATGAAAATCGATCAATATTTCAATTGAGCATGATAAAATTTTGTGAAATCCATAACATGTGACAACTAGACCCTGGAGGCAATGGTATTTCTGCAAGGCATCTTTGGACACAGTTAAATTACCAACATAATGGTACTTAGTTTTTATTCTTGACCAAAACTGCCTGCTACGAGTGCATGCACCTGCCATTACCTCTACTAATTTACACCAATTTGCAAGTTATTGTTGCCTGACCTTTCATGTCTTACGTTCAGCAGAAACAAGGCCAATAAAAACAATCCCAACTACATGAAGGCTTATGCTGCCCATCTATACACTTGTTTTGTGCACAGCAAACACTGTAAACTGTAACAGAGGGTGTCGTTTAGAGTCACACCCCTAATATTAAAAAACTAAATTAAGCAAATAAGTTTAAGTCAGCCATTTCTTCAAAAGCACAATTGATGAGCAAGCAAAATTCATTTTGGCTTTGGTCTGTACTCACAACAGGTTGGTAAGCTGGAAATTTCTCTCCAACGTAGAACATAAACATCATGAATCCAAGGAAACCCAAGAGGTGTTTGCACATTTTGGACCAGGAAACTGGGCTGGGAGACGTATCCACACGATTCCTGATATACATGTCAAAATGCCAGTGCATCTAACAATAAACAGAAAATACATTTTTGATTAATTATCAGGGACATTTATTTGCAACCTATTTTACTGTGGCACCTACATAAGTTGATGCAGCCACGGGCACACTAATCACACTATTTTTTAGTTGCACTGTAGCAGTGCTTCTGTTTTATCTACAGATCTGGACCCAGAAAATAAATAGAAATGTGTTGTCATACAGCAAAAACAATGATTAAACTGACAAACATTTGACCTGTCAATAGCAGGCCAACGCCATTGGTAACTTCTTAGTGTAACCCTGTAATGTACACTGAAAAATTATGCAAAACGATGCAAAGCACGCACAAACTATTTGTTATGGTATTCGGTATTTACATAATTACACCAATAAGGCCAAACAATCCATGCATGTTTCATCATCATAATCATCTGACAGTGTTAAAGTGATCAGAGCACTAGTGAGAAAAACAACACTGACAGTATTGAGGACAATAAAATCACCAACCTGTAAATGGTGCCATTAAATCTATCCCTCCATATTACATTTACCATCCAAACAGGGTTTCAAAGAAATCATTGATCATAATATGCATAATTTAAAAATACAATCAAAATCACAATCAACTAATTGTACTAGTAGACCATCTTACTGGCTCTCCCCAGTTCCTCCTCAGATCAGGGTGGTCCCATTGATACCAGGGGTCTCTCTCATGCTGGGATCTATCTGGCAGCTTTGGGTAGTCACCATAGCTACAAAATACAGTGATTATATGATGTTACCATCTCTGAAATCAATTTAATAGAATTAATCAAGGACCAGTTGATTGACAATAATTAACTAATTGGTCCATCACAGAAAGATTGGCTGCAACAGTTCATCAACAATTATTACATTTATTAACTTCACATCTCTTTGTTATCATCATAATCTATAATTTTGAAAAGTAACAGACTAATAATAATAATAATACTGAAACTGCTTGATGTGAACATTCCATTCCCCCAAAACCTGAGAGATACAATTGATAGTCAGACTAAAAAGAGAACAGCTGGAAGTTTGCAATGTTTCAAGTTTCAACACTCTCTTGCAATAAGTAGAAATGCGTCTACAACCAATGTCAGAAATATTTTGATGGAAACTCACCCTTCACCGTTGTCAGGATATGGTTCATAATCCTCCACTCTCATGTTGTACTTCTTTGCTGCAGCAGCTCTCTCCTCGGGGGTCTTCGGGTACGGACCAGGAAGAATTCCCTTAGTCGCACCTGACGCTGAAACATTAAAAAAATATGTTTAATACATAAATGAAGCTATTAAGTCAAATACAGAAATGCAGTAAGTTTATAAGAAAGCATAAACGACGGTGTCCACCAGTCTACGCGGGTGCAGGACAGCCATTAGCATGTTAGCATGTCAAGGTTACGTCCATCCGGGGTTTGAGACCATCAATTTTGAGACTTATATTCAGCAAAATTCACAGAAAGCGTGGCGGAATGTTAAAATATCACTGACCCGCCCTGCATCCCGACAGTGCCGCTGAAAAACCAGAACCTTTCCCTTTAGAAAGAGCTTGGGCCCACCGTCTTAAGCCAGCACCAGCCATGTTTACTGGCTGCTGCCGTCTGAATGACAGAGAAACGCGCATGCGCAAAAGACAGAAATTATCATATTTTCATCACTGCCCTCTGGTGCTTACTACTTATAACTACATTTCTTCTCACTGCTCAGATTTAAATAGTGACATTTTCTAAATAGACATCAATGTTGTTGCCTGTATTATTTTACATCAATGTTAACAATTCTGGTAATAACATTAATTTTGATGTAAATAATAATGTAATGACAATAATCACAGTCAGTTAGCAACTAAGCCATTAATCTTGTGATGATAACCACCACTGGTATCATAAGATACCACAATGATATTATCATCTTGTTTTTATTATTTGTATGTTTAAGATAGACATGAGATTGTGTCCTTGATGAGAAATTAAGAGGAGATGTGCCAGATAATTAGATGATCAAATCTTATCTTATCAAAGGATTGACGTCATGACCAATTACATGTAATGTGCCGTAACTAAGAACATGACATATCATTGCAAATAAGAAAACACAAAATAAATGTGAAACTTAAACAAATCCAACATACCATTCATATGAATCCAACAGTAACTTTGACTACTGAATAATCTATTCAGTGTAGTCATATCAAAGTGATTTCCGAAGTGACTACAAACACAGCTGAAGCTATTTAAGGAACAATTTATTTAATTAAGTCACATTTATTAAGCAGACACCATTACATTAGATAACATGACATCACCATCACAAAACATCACTAGTGGCTGAGGGGAACTTGCTCTCAGAGTTAATGCACTAAAGCTCTGCGTAATCTTCCCCTTCTGTCAGATCCAGCTCAGGTGCACATGTGCATTTACTGGGGGATCGTCACTCTGCCACCGATGATAATTGTAGTCCATTAGAAAAGTCCATTAGAAAAGCTTGGCAATGTCCCTCTCCACATTATTAATGGGACATTGAAGGTCATACCTAAAGAAAGGGGAAAATATTTAAAACAATGACAGAACGTTTTCCTAAATGAAGGCTTTGTTTTACCTCCAGGTCTACAACTTACCGCCTGAAAGGCACACCATCAGCAGTAATGAGGAACTTCTCAAAGTTCCACCGAATGTCATTTACTTTAATTGGAGACCAGTAGAATTTCCTTATATCTCCAATAACAGGGTTTACAAATGGCAAAGATTCCTGTTACAATGAGAAAAGAAATACTGTTAATAAACTGCAGTGTTAACAACAGGATGCTTTATGGAAATCAGAGTTCATTGCATATAATCAAATCAAATCAAAATCCCACATAAAACATACTTTACCTTTAGATAAGTGAAAAGAGGATCTTCATTTACTCCATTCACCTCAACCTTGCCAAAGACAGGAAACTTTGGGATAAATCCCCCACCAGGTCTCACATATTTTAGAACATTTAGGGTCTCGTGACTCACTTCTAAGAAGGCAAAATTGTCTGTTTTAAAACAATATTTAAAGATCCAGTACATGAAAATCACAACATGTTTCAAAATTTCTGTCATGTTTTAAAACTTTAATGCACCTACCAGGTGCCTGAAGCCCAAACTGGTTGCAGGAGAATCCCAAGACAATAAAGTTGAGGTCACCGAACATTTCCATCAGTGCATTCAGTCGGTGGTACTGAAGAAGTGAATAAGACACAGACTCATTTAAAAAGACTTTAATAAAGATATGACGGAACAGGTTACATGTTGTGTGATCTGGCCATTATCAATCAGCCCTCGTGCAGAAGATTACCTCCTCTATTGTTGACCCTCAGAAAGTGGCGACATTGACGACGAGAATCACCTTACCCCTGTAATTACTGAGTGAAACCAACCGTCCATCCAGGCTTTCAGCACAGAAATCATAGATTGTTTTATTCTCCATGCTGGTACTTTAGCTTGTAGTCAGTGAAGAGTGAGCATTCAGTCAGCTGTCCTGTTGGCTCACCTCATTCAATGAAACATAACTCATGGGTCAGCAATTCTTCAGCATGACTGACTTCATTGTTTCTCTGCCCAGAGGTGAGGTAGCAGGATGGTCATTTGTTCAACACATGCAACCCAGGAAGTGTAGTTGTCATAGCAACGACAACTAAAAGACATCTGAATGGAAAAAAGACAATGAATGCACGTAATTCTACGTAATAACATTTTGTTGTCATCAAAGTTCTTGCAAAGAAAAATTGTATCTATTAACAAATACAAACGTCAATATTAGTTGGGTGGAAACTTTTGCCCTTTAAGAACATTATCTTTATGATATAGGCTAACTCTCTGTACAAAATAAGTTTTACATATGGCCAGTTAAAAGGTACAGGGAAATGGTTGGGAATTAGGTTAACTTTAGACGAAATAGTTGCTGGATAGCTGCCTGTACACTATCCAGCGGACTATTATTTATTCATAAGGTGTAAGTTGACACTTAAAATACAAAAGACAGGACAATGTAACATGAAAGGTAAAATGTCAGTTGTGATAAAAGATCTCTCTCTCTCTCTCTCTCTCTCTCTCTCTCTCTCCACCCCCCTCTCTCTCTCTCTTTATATATATTAATTTTCTTCGGGCATAAATAAAGCAAAGTAATCTATCCATCTGTACAGGAACCCGGAAGATTGAAAATGATGCATTTAGTTAGCCCTCGTAAATTCTATACCTGTGCCGTTAAAAACGACTAATGTACCCACAAGAAAATTCGCATTTCGCGTGGGTTTTAATCAAGGGATAAATGTGGTTTACATTTGTACAATGTATTCCCGAAATATCGTATAACCAGGAATGAAGCTTCGACGTTCCATGGTAGTTTTCTGCCGGATAAAGACAATGTTTATCCGACTGTACTTGAAGGCAACAGTGGTATACGCTTCAACCTCTCCTTACGGTCCGAGAGGACTGCACGCTATTGTGATAATTATGTATAAAACAACACTTTGCTAACAACTGCGAATATCACAGCCGACTCAAAATGGACGAAGAAACGGAGATTATAAAGTATGTCCTATTTTATGTCATGAGTTCGTTTTTAAAAAGCAGTTCTCGCGTTGAGTTAGCTAGTCGGCTAGCTTCCGAGCAAAACAACTGATATCGATATAAGACAGCTATTTTATATTGATAGTATTTTGAGATTTGTTGAATGACAATATCATAATTTAAAACCTTGTGTGTATTTCCCTAGTCGATGTAGCTTTGCAATAGAATACATAAATAGCTTGCAAGTAATTCCCATTTTCCAAAATTGCATTATTAAGTTTTCCCTAATTGTATATGCAATTCCGTATAAATAAAGCAGACTTTAAATTCTACTAGTGTAGTATAGTGACGAGGTGACGAAATAACTATTTGGAGTCATATTTTATTTATGTTTATTTATATTGGGTTACCTTTTATACTTATTCTGCTCTGCTATATGGACAAATTGTTATTTTATGTATCATGTTTAATACAGATTCAACGTGCACATATTTTTTGAGAACATTTGTCACAAAAAAGTTAAAAACACATATTTAGTACTGTTTCCCTGTGCAGTTTCTGTGTGACATTGCCTACATTCACCTTTATGTCTGACACAAGGTTTACATGTTTTGATTTGTTTTTTGACAGATGTCATCTTCTGGATTTGCCCTGGGAGGACATAGTAGTCCCACATATTTTATGCCATTTGCCATTAAGGCAGCTTGTCAGACTACAGAGAGTGAGCAAGCAGTTCCACAACCTCATCCACGTGTATCTATCCAACTGCAGGACATTTGATGTGTCCCAGGTAGGTGCTACTGAGTAAAGGAAACAATTTCATGTGGTGATTTTTCCTGCTAACCAGTTTAACCATTGTTGTGTATCAATGTACAGAAAAGTAAGCTAAAGTTTAGTAAAATGAAGGCCTCTGCCTATATTTGTGTTGTTCTAAGCTCGTCAATTTAATTTCAGAATGTATATTTCTCTGTAATAAGTGCTGCGCAAACATTTTACTGTCTGCTGGGTTGTGACATTTACAGATTGGACCATGTATTCCCAAGGAGGCATTTTGTTCTATGTTGATGGACAACAAAGTCCTCCAAAACATGTCACTCCAGAACTGTTCAGATTGGGTGACAGACAAGGAGCTCCTGCCAGTGATTGGCCAGAACCAGCATCTCCTCAAAGTGGATATGAGCGGATGCGAACGACTCACTCGCCACTCCCTGGTGGCTGTGTCCTTGAGCTGTATGCACCTCCAGCACCTGGGACTGGCACACTGCGAGTGGGTGGACAGCCTGTCCCTTCGCAGCCTGGCTGACCACTGCGGGGGGCTGCAGTCGATTGACCTCACTGCCTGCCGCCAGCTCAAGGACGACGCCATCTGCTACTTGGCCAAGAAGTGCTTGAAGTTAAAGTCTCTGTCTTTGGCAGTAAATGCCAACATTACTGACGAGTCTGTGGAGGAGGTGGCCAAAAACTGCAGGGGCCTGGAGCAGCTGGACCTCACAGGTTGCTTACGGGTTAGGAACCACTCCATCAGGTATGTAACTTGATATTATGTTTTCATTTTAACCCAACTAACTTTTTGATCCCTCTGTGCAACTTAGACATGCAATATCTCATCTGAGAAACCTGTGCATGCTGTGCTCACAGGACTGTTGCTGAATACTGCCCGAAGCTACAGTCCCTGAAGGTGAATCACTGTCACAATGTGACTGAGTCCAGTCTTGATCCCCTACGGAAGCGTAATGTTAAGATTGATGTCGAGCCTCCATTACATAGGGCCCTGGTTCTTCTGCAGGATGTAGTGGGGTTTGTTCCCTTTATCAACCTCCAAATATAGATCATCGTGTCCGTCCAAAGGTACACAGGTAATATTATCAGTATATTTCTTATCTTCTAACTGGGGTTGGGCATTGGGTGAAAAATTATACATTTGGGACAAACTGATTGCTGTGTCAGAATGTATTTTAGTAGCTAATCCAATCATCATAAAGTTTTTATCTTTTATTTCAAAATAGTTAATGGCTTTTATCTAATTTTGTCTATGAAGAAATAGAAAAAAGTGTTGTCAAAACCTGACATTTCTTGTATCCAAACATGGCAGTCAAATATCCAAACAGTTTATTACTAACTCAGGTAAGTACTTGCCTTGATAGACTGCACCATATAATGTCTCTGACAGGCGATCAATAGCGATCAATATTTGCCTTGCTCACTTACAGGTGTCTTCATCAGAACAGTTGATCCTGTGTTGTATGAATTCAAGTAATGTGAGGATTGTCCAAGAAGACAAAAATCTGTGGAGTCTGATGAGGATGCACATGATGGTGACATTGAAAATAATTCTACATTTACGAATGAGTGAAGAAAGCCAAGCACTTTTATGAACTGCTGTCCAATGAGCCACTTATTTCATCACTGCACTGTTTCTTAATCACTAAGTGTTGTATCATATGACCTTTAAGAAGAGCAGTTTCAACCAAAGCACTGCATACTTTTTGTTTGACCAGGTTTTATTTTGTCTTTATTGCAAACTTTTCATGTGACCTATGTTTAATATGGAAACATCAAAAAACGTTCAATTGGGCGCCATGGTGGCTCGCTAGGTGCAGCTACGGTGCAGGTTCGGTTTTGACCTCTGCCCTTTGCTGCATACCATCCCCACCTCTCTGTCCTTTCCTTCCTGTCTGTCTCTTTACTGTACCCATCATGGTGAAGCGGGAAAAAAAGTTTCAATTAAACATTTCATTTTGTACGCTACTTCATCCATACTGTTTATGACTGTGTACTTGCTCAGCATAGCCTGATCTTTTAAATATATTTCTTCTTATTTTATATGGACTGTATATGTAACTGCTACCTGAATTACTATGCTGTTGTGCAGTAGTATTACAAATGACTAAATACTGAAAAAGGAGTTCTGTCCATTTAAATGAATAATTTATACACGGTTGAGGATATAAATAAGAATGAGAACTCCTTTTACTTTGTTTTAAACAAAGTATGACATTACATAGACTAATGCTTTGTACTATAACTTATTCACAATAGCAGTAATCCATAGTTATGTGCTCACACATTATAAAATAATATGATAAAAGTATCAATAGCCATAAATCCACACTCAGTCATAAATTTGAGACTCATTAAAGTCCCATTAGACCACTCTTGAGAAACTTTTGAAGGGGCTAAGGAATAACTAATGTTGGTGCTGATCTGGAATCCAGGCAAGGATCCAGGAATTTTTAAAGTTATAACATTATGATTAAGGTCTTATGACAGTGTATGTGTGATCTGCAACTTTTCCTTGTATCTTCACGGGGGTTTTGGTGTCACTTTTACTTCATCTCCAAAACAATACAACTTGTTATATGTGAATTTCACCGTGCATGTGATTTTTATGTGTTAGCCCTGTAATAGACTGGTGACCTGTCCAGTGTGTGCTTTGACTGCTTGCATAGGAACCTGAAACCCTTGCAATCCTTGATAGTATACCTATATAAGGGAAAGGGTTTTCCTCAATTCACCTCTGGTTTATAAACACAAGGTGGCAGTAAAGAGTCAGTTTGATTGTGAAGCCAATATCAGGAGTAATGCCAGAGAATCGGTCTATATTTTAAAAATGCTTTTAAGAGTGGTGGTTTGCAGTAGGAACCCCTCTTAGTAAAGGAAATAATCTGTTATGATTTTGAGTATGAGCTGACTGTTTCGCCGGTTAGACAAAAATGAAAAGAAGCATTAGTTTTTAACACTGTATGAATGATAAAAAGTAATATCTACTTTGTTGATGCAGCTGTGTATTAAAAATCACTCATGTTTTCCTCTGGTGGTTAGATTGGCAGACTATACTGTAACACGCTTGCGACAAACACAACAGGTCCATTTTCCACTTGATGGCATGGTTTAGCCCATCTGCTCTGTGCTGTCCACAAACTGAATTTGCACCAAGAGATTTGTGTTTGGAGGGCTTCAGGGATCGATCAACATCCTGTTATTCTACTTTTGAGACACCACAGTATCTCGGTTTTGTTGCTTGGTTGTGATGTTAGTTAAATCCTGCAATTTTATTTGTCTGCCTGTATGTAACCAAACTGAGCTTTGTCAATGTTCACATCGCAAGGAGTGATTGTGGAAAGGGGGGAGACATCATTTAATGATCGTTTTATAAAATGGACAAACTTAAATGGGACAAAATGCTGCGTTTTCCAGTTTCATGTCAGTGTAAATACTATATTTTTTGCATTTCTAAGTGCAAAAGTTAGAGATGTTACATTGGTCTGTGGGAATGTTTGAGATATGAGCTTTTAGGTCACTTTTCTGACTAAACCATTACAAAAAATATCATGAACAACTGATATATGACAACAACAATCATGCTTGCTGAATCAAAATCTAACATTTCAGAGTTTCCTGTAAATAAAACCAAATTTGTTGCCCAGAAGTAGTCCATCTTTGATGTTTTGCTCAGCAGTCAATGGGTTAAAAGCATTTGAGATTACATTCATCATGCAGGACCTCAATTAGCATTGATCTAAAGGGTTGAGGGAAAAACATAGCTGTGTTGTTATATACCATGAAGCAATTTCTGTTTCAGTGATTGAGTACATGGGGGATTTGTCAAACAAAGCCAGCTTTACATATTTTGTCTTCCTGTCATTAATCTGGCACTTGTCCAAGTTATTGATCAATAGTGATTGATCGTTTTATACTGGGGCACAATGACGTTGGTCTGTTTTATTCAGTGTGTGGTTTTAGCCACTGGCAGCATGTAATATAACTTGTAAAACTAAGAATAAATCACAATGACTGGTTGCAACAACTCAACACATCCAAAAGAAAATATACACGTAACAGCGTCATATGGTCTAACATACTGTTCGACTCTAATTTGGAAGAGACTGAAATAGAATTTATATCATTTATTAACATTTTTTTAAACCAGAAAGCTTTTACCGTGATTGTATTTTTTACTATCTAAAACTACTAATAATATTGATTCACTGTTAATGTACGTCTTTGGCTATATATCATTATAAATATATATATATATTTTTTCTTTAGTATAGGCAAACTAAATAAATTAACAAGATTTAATACTAGGAAATAGAAAAGTAAATAAAAATAATATGTAATACTGCAAATGTGCATTCTCACATTGTAATAACTTTGTTTTAACTAATTTCACCTTTATGCTGTTGGACAGTCCTTTGTACTTAAGATATATTGCTGTTAGTATAAATTAGTTTGGTAAAATTGTCATTCATCTCTCAAAAACGATTATTTGCAGATTTGTTTAAAACATTTTCTGATGCCTGTATTGTCTTGTTATATATTTTTAAGTCAGGTTCAACACAAAAAAGTATACACCCTTAAATTTCTGTAACCAAACGTATTGTATGCTGTGTGGTTCAGTGGATCAGTGGTTATACAGTTTCCACATTGCAAGAAGGTCCTGGGATCAGATTTCCTCGCTGGCCTTGAACCTCTCTGTGTGGAGTTTGCGTGTCCTCCCTGTATCTGTGTGGGTTTCTTGTGGGTGGTCTGGTTTCCCCTGACTTAGCACTCAACAAAGATACTAATCTGTCCACAATTTCACTTTAAAAAAATAGAAGTGTACTCTAACATACTGCAACACTTATCATGGTGCTAAATCTGTGAAATGACAGAACCATAAATAATGTAATGATCACTAAAATCTATTTATTTCAGTCAGTTCACATAAATACAGAAATCGTTTTTCATCTTCAACATGTCTAAAAGCTAGATTTTGATTAAAATAAAGCAGAACTTGGCTTAAACAACTGTTCATCCTCCCATTAATTCACGGAGGCTCATGTTTTTTTATTAAGCTGGAGACAGAACGACAGCTGTATTGCAAAAACTGTATCAGAGATTTTGTTCATTTTCATATTTTTAATTACACGATCTTTCCTGCCGTCTTCCACCAGTGAATGAGTCTGTTTTCCATTTACTTGATGTAGTTTATCTCCTCCAACCATTCACGTACGACCTCAGTGGATTCTGGGACTTAAGGATCAATCTTTTGGCCGGCACGCAAGCATAACTAATGATAACATTAAAGTGGCTTTGTGAATGTGGCCACCGAATGTCGGCCAACCAAGCAAGAAATAATGTCGGATTTTGAAATCTGCATGAATATACGGACAGGCGTGTGCGTTTGGAATCAGTTGAACTAAAAAGGAGGGTCAATTTAGAAGATCCCAAAGGTCTGGGATTTACTTCAAAGCAACGCTTTGTAACTTTTGAATGTAGAAATAGCTTGGTATTGCTTAAAGCTTAATTTCTAAGTGATAAACCAACTTTACTGCTGCAGTCTTACTGGAAATCTTCATCAGATGTTCGATAAGACTTTTTCTGTATTTTATTCCTCTATTTGTGCACTTACATTAACCTACTGTTGTGAAATCTTCACTGAGAAAGCTTGTGAGATGTAAACTTTGATTATAATAAACTGACCGTAAGTGTGTGAGAGCTGTTGTTTTCATTTTAAATTCTTTTTTTCTGGAGACGGATTACTGAAGGAGCCAACAAGTGTCTGATGCATGATGGTACTGTGGATTCTTTGTTCCTCTGCAAGTGCTTGGATCAGTCATATGAACAGCATTTATGAAGCTGAAGAGGATCCTCCATGATAGAGAAACACCAAAATGATGTTTGTTGCTGCTCTTTGGTTTGGTTCCACCCAAGCAGATCTATATACAGTATATATATATATACAGTATATACTGTACAATACAATGTAAAAGGTGCAAATTCCCCCAAAACATTTAACGATTATGTTTCTATGCCCACTGATCCACCTTAACTGCACCCCCAACCGATCTGTTTCTGCTTCCATTTGAATGAACTGACACCACACAAGACATCTTCAGGGTGCCGTCTAATGAGAGTGACAACTGAAGCTTTCGGAGGACACTCAGAATGGTCACACCCATGAGCATCTGCCTAATTACTGCACTCCTAACCCCAGATTGGGCAGGAAACACATGGACACCGTGCTCCGGGTTAAGACCGCTGATATTTCTCTCTGCTAAAAAGGTAAAATACACTCACGTAAAAGCAAAGGAATCATTGTAACACATTTTTTCCTCGGTGAAATCTGAATTTATGATCAGGGAAGTAACTATGAACTCTAATTTTGTACATAAATACAAATTTAGAGACTCAAATTCAGGTAATGTACATGTTGTTGTCAGTGTAGAGCAGTTAGGTTTGTATTCAGGTACGTCCGGATCAAATCATCCTCCCAGAACCAGTCAGCTCATGGCTGATGGTGGTTCAGTCCAGAGGCTTTACATGATCTTAGTCTGTTAGTCCTTTAAAGGTGGCCAGATTCCACTTCTTTCTGAGTCTTTAGTCTTGGGATTGAAAGGGTGACCTTCACTCTGCAGGTCCAGCTCTCTGACTCCAAGCCTCTCAGGCACCACTTCTCTCCTCATTTTAAGCATCTAGAAGCCAGGCTTTGTCTCTATTTTGTAGCTAATTTTCCTGCAATCCTAAAAGTGAACACCGCAGAGATTTATTTTTTATTTAGGAAAGCCCAAAAGATTCATACTCGCTGGAGCGTTTTGCGCTCGGACTAATCTGTGTTGCTAAATCTTAAGTAGCTGTGTTGAACTTGTGTCCCCCAGCCAGTAGAGATCAGAGTTCAGCGTTCTGCGGTAATCACAGATCACATCTTGTTATGCTTATTGGACACTGAAGATCCTGTTGTGGTGGACTCATCATGTATTGAAACAAAACAGTGGTGGAGGAAGTACAAAAGTCATAGAAATTAAAGCACTGATCGTAAAGTACGTACATACATAGACAATTCATAGTCAAAATACTCACTGTGTAAGGGAAGTAAGCAGAGTTTTGATTTAACAGGGCCAAATGTAACTGATTTGAATTATTTTATACACTGTCGGGTTCTTTAACAGATAACAGTACACCATCTTTATGACCACATCATAAAAGTTGTATGTAAAATCTTTATGTCTGCAGTAACTACAGCCATCAGATGGTGGAGCAAAAAGAACTCACATTCATGATCTACAGATTGGAAGTCAATGACGACACAAAAGTAAAGTACAAGTACCTCAAATTCAAATATATCGTGCTTGGTTATGTTATATAAGCGAGAATTTTAACTCTTGACCAAATAGAGCTTAAAGATTGTTCTCTTGTTTACTAAAATTTATGGAGTTACTTTCATATTATACTTTAACTTGAGAAGAATTGTGATTTTTTTTTACTAACATGGAACATTAGCATTACTGTGTGACTATATGATTATTTGATATCAGCTCTTACTAAACATCAGCAGTATGACAAATACACAAAAAGCTCTGAGCATTATTTTTCATATGTTGAATACATACGTGACAACCCGCAATGCATTTTAGTGCATTTATATCTAAAAAAAATACCCGAAATGCTTGGTAAATATGGCTCTAGGACTTTAAGGTTTACCTTTTCTTTATCCTTATGATGCAGCAGGGGTGTCAAAACTGCTTCAACTTTCTCAATCACTACTGTCCATTTTGTACACGCAGGTATTTCCTGGATTTCCCCGTGAATATTGATTAGAGCAGATAGAGTAGAAGTCACCTATGCCCATATTTTGACTTAAGTTTCTGAATAAAATGAATATTTGCATGCATATCCTCACACTGTATCATATCTAGGAGACATTTACTGCTGTAATGGAAAAAGAAATCCTCAATCAAAGTGTGATTGATTGTCAATAATGAAATCTGAAATTAAAAGCGTACTCAAATTTTGTGATTTGATAATGATGATTCAGTATGCTTGTATTCTTATTGAATAACCTGTTCAGGTTTACCATCGCAGCATATCAGCCGTGAGGAGGTGCGAGGTGGATCAGTTCAGGTTCAGGAGGAGGTAAACAAGGCCTTTTCTCCTCTTATCTGCTGATGAAACTGGATGTCTGGGATGGCTAGTTTCTTATCTTGCATGGCCCACTAATATCCCCAGGGGACCAACACGTTTGGCACCCTGAAATCCTTTTTTCTAGACCGGATTGGAAATCAGGCTGGGTGGATCTTGGGAGCACGAGACATGACTGCCATATGGCCCCTCTTTATTCTCAGTGGAGTTCAAGCCAGTGGGATCCTCAGTGTCTAACTGTACACCAGGGATTCTGACAATATGGGCTGTGACAAAAGCATTTTGGCTCTTTATGTTGTTTGTTACTGTGTTTCATTTGCATTTTTAAAACCAAGTAGCTCTGTCTTTCTTCACTACATGCACAGAAATATTTCTACAAATCATATGGGGAAAGTATTTTTGAATCCTAAATATTTAAACTCACAAAGAGTTCATTTACAAATGGAAGAAAACCTGTTTTTGTCAGAAAATTGATAGGAAAAATGTGCACATACATGCATTTGTGCTGATACCAGTCAAACTGATGCTGGGTTTAAATATAAATAATCTAAATAAATGAATGTAATGTAAAAGTAGAGTACAGTTTGATGGATATTACTTTGAATGTAGAGTAGACAAAAACACCAGAATACAAAATCGGTGAACAGTTGATTTTGAGTTACACAACCATTTTCAAACGCAAACTCTAACAAAACTGAAGTATGGTTGATATCAGTCAGTTAAAAAAAAAAGAAAGAAAGAAAGAAAACATGCAGTTCTCTAAGTGGCCAGTGGAGGACATACTTTGCTCAGTCTGGGAGAGAGGACTGCGCAGCCTTATATAGTCTCACCTTCCCACTGTATCCCAATGTGAATGTCTCATTTAATATTTATGAACACCTATTAGCCCCAAAGTGTACACTAATAAATGTTGCTATAGTAATTATTGTGAAATAATTACTCCCAAGCCCATCAGTGCAAAGCCCACATGGGGATTTTGGAAAGCTGACCCCACACTTGAATCATGAACTTTTCCCACGCAGGTGTAAGCCTCGCCGGGACAAACCCTCCACAGCATCAACATGTGGATGACGCAGCCCGAGACCTCCAGCGAGCTTCGTTATGAAGCAGATTGAGGACAATTTTCCTGCTGAAAGGTGGTCTACCTGGAAGGCCGAGGCTCTGTGCCAGCTGCATGTCATTTCTATCAAATCTGGCCAGGGTCTGTCAATTAAGAAAACACAGGGCAATCTGTGGCTGCTGAAAGAGATCCCCCTGGCCTGCTCCCAGGCTGAGAGACGGCCTTTTGTTCCCAGGCATGTCTCACATACTTTCAGGGCCCAGATAAGCTCAGGCTTCATGAAACGTTGCTTTATATTTGCCCACTGTAATGTCTCTGCGGGGTCAGGGTATACGGGGAAGCACTGTCGGTGAAAAGGTAATACCCCCCTCCCTCACACACATTATGGGGTCAGGAATAGAAGCCACACAGGTTAGGTGGTCCTGAGGCCTGGCCAAGGGAGCCCCAT